>JACVVK020000805.1:12500-45000 GCA_018292915.2 Batillaria attramentaria
AACAACAACAACAACAACAACAACAGCAGCAGCAACAACAACAACAACCAGACAACTCACAACAGATAAAACCCTCAACAAAGGCAACTCAGAACAAACAAACAAACAAACAAACAAACAAACAAACAAACAACTTGATTATTATATGATAAGGAAAGTTTGTTAATGCTGAAATTTGTATCGTTGTACGTCTGCAAATAAATCTGTTTAAACCAACCAACCAACCAACCAACCAACCAACCAACCAACCAACCAACCAACCAACCCTTTTCCCCAACTTACCCCCACCCTCCAATCCATTTATTTCCAAAGATGTGACGAAAAACTTGACGACGGATATACATGTATATTGGCAACACATAGCAAATGCTCAAAATTAAGAATCATACCGGGGCTGGAGTTTGCGGAACGGCCGATGCAGGTGCGTCATTGATGCGAAAAAACTTGCTGAACCGTGACGACGACAGTACAGACGCCAGTTCCCCATCAGTCACCACCTCAGCGTCTTTCTGCAAACGTCACCATCATGGCACTCAGTCTTTCTTTAGCTGGCATGAAAACGATTGACTAAGACACTGGAGCAGCACTTAGTTTCCAGCGCCTCAGGGGACTTAATCAATTTACGGAATACCAGCAAGCCAAGCTTTAGGTTTATTTGTCTCCCTTTACGGAAGCAACCAGCAAGGTTAAGATCTTTGTACTGGAGATATCATCGTGAGGCAGGCCAACGTAATGATCGTGTCCTTGTGTTGAGCAGTCATTTCAGTTCATGGTGCCTGCCTCGCCTTCGTGCAAACACGCATGCGTAATTATGTAATCGCCAAATGTGAACGTTGACGATTCAGCATCACACATGTGGCTGGCACACTGGAAGGCTTCAGTATTTGTCATTGTCAGTTGACTCTGGCCAGAACAGGGAAACTACAGTAAAATGGTCCTATCGCTATCATTGTCATGTGGGGATTATCTTCAGCCATGGTAAACTCCTACCATAACAACCATCGTCCTCTGGCAAAAACGAGATTTAACCCTTTTACGGGGTGGGTGGGTGGGTTTTTTTTTTTTTTTTGGGGGGGGGGGGGGGGGTTAACGTCCTTTTCCACCAGATACGGTTGGTATCAAAGACGGGACAACGATGAAAAAGCCAGCACAAATATTTGACCCCAGCCGGGATACGAACTCAAGACCCGAGTATTAGAAGTCCGACGCACTACCATTCGGCCATCCCCGGCTCCCCTAACCCTTTGACAAGATAAGATAAGATAAATTTAATCGCTTTTTAATTACAAAGAAGAATTTGGCTTGCTCCTCTTAATAAATACACATGTACACACAACCATACCACGGAAATACAAAACCGACATACATGTATACATCATTACACACTCACACACTCAGTCATCAAGTTGGCTAAAACACAATTTTAGAAATAGACATTGCCTCACATTAACTATGTTAAACAGCACTGAGAGTAACAATGAAGATGGAGGGGCAGACCTAACACAGGATACAGATCACATAGCTCCCTATGTGCTCTCTACTTGTGTCGCTTGCCGGCTGATTGGGTCTCGTTCACATCACAATTTTCTCGTTTCTCCCATAAATCTTGATATTGTGCACTTTATTTACGATAACTATACAGCAACAGCAACAACAACATCTAGGAGGGCCAGCCACGCGATGGAAAATAAGTATAGCATGCACGCAGTTAGACGAGTATGGTTCCAGTCCAATGTATCAAAACATGTTAGATATCAAACACATTTACCTCAAAACATACAGCATGGTCAAACTGGAGTTTGTCAGGGGAGCCGAGAATACCTCCTGTGTATGATACCAGTGATACTGGGCGAAGCGTGGCTGGCAGTTTGAACAGCCGGTACGTCACGGACACAAATTTGGCGCCACCTATGAAAAAACATCAATGAGGCTTAAAGGCCCATTTTGTTAGATTTTTACGCTCACAGATTGTTTTAAGCTATTTAGGTTGTTGTCTGACACACACCACCACTCAGACACCTGCACAGTGACAGCATCTCAAAAGCTGGCACTAACAGAAGGCCTCACGGCGCCGGCAAGGACTGAAGAAGTCAGCCATAGGGCCAGCGGCAGGGCAACCGTTGAGCAGGAGAAATCGAATTTCGCAGGTTCACAGCCGATAGAGCCCGTAGACTGCATTGTCTCGCATTCAGAACTCTACTAATGATTATTTCGAGCGTACATGTGCATTCACAAGCCAACCTGTAAAGAGTAACCTATAAACATGGAAGCAGCGCGTGTAAACAGTGTGGCATATATACAACGGTGAAATTTCGCAAAGATCTCTATCGTGTATCGTTCTTTACCCTCTGCCAATAGACGACTCCACTCCTGTCAATCAGTCCCCAGGATTCAGCCAATCGGCATAATGCCCGGCATTGTCTGGCAAACTTTCTTGCCAGACATTGCAACGAGGGAAGCACAATGTAGTTGACATGAATGGCACATGGAAAGAAAGCGGTGAATCCATTGACGTCATTTGAGGAAAAAAGCCATTACGTCAGTCTCTTTCACCTTGAAATCACCCCGTCTGCAAAAAAAATGACGCCATGGACGTACTTTGTTTTGCCAATACACGGAAGAGAAAAGGAGCGGGGCTTTGGCCTCGGGGTTTTCCGAATGGAGTCGTCTATTGATGAATCCTTTCCTTGGAAACAGAACGGTGTGTAACACACCCCAAAAAATAAACAAATAAATAAATGCAGCCGTTTTAGTGACAAACTAACCAAGCACATCCGAAAATTTACTGGTGTCGGCAAGCTTGGCAGTGACCAGTCTCGGTTGACTGAATCCAACGTCACGCGCTAGCTGGTACAGTTCCTCCCAGCGCAAAGCACCGCCCATACCTTCCCCTGAAAGTCAAATTCAAAATTTAGAAACAGCCAAAGATTTGGTAAAAGAGCAAAACAAATAAATGCGGTTCAGATGCGGAGGCAATTTTCATTCTGTAAAAAACGGCATTTTGAGGCGTTTTCTCTTTTTAGATGACTTCTCTTTCCTGTCAGTTTTTCTTTCGTTTTCTCTGTCTGTCTGTCTGTCTGTCTGCGTGCATGCGTGCGTGCGTGTATGCGTGTGTGTGTGTGTGTGTGTGTGTGTGTGTGTGTGTGTGTGTGTGTGTGTGTGTGTGTGTGTGTGTGTGCGCGTGTGTGTATGTGTGTGTGTGTGTACTTCAAACACAAACCAGCACAACAAATTAAAACAAAACCCGCGAAACTAGCACTAGTAAATGTGCACTTTACATTTTTAAAAACAACTGGAGATCCTACCCCAAAGTACAGGATCATTTCTCACTGCCTCAGACACCAGACTGTCCGTGTACATGTCACTGAAGTACAGTTCGCCACCAACCTGAGCAAACAGACAAAGAGAGCGGCGTTTCAATTTACACTGATTTATTTTTGACGTTACACAGACACTTTCAGAGAAGGAGTGAGAATTCATGACAAAGGCGTGTCTCAATTACAAAACTGAAGTATCTGGTTACCTTGAGCACTCTGTAGGCTTCACGCAATACGGCAGATTTGTCAGGACACAGGCAGATCACACAGTTTGAACTGGAACAAAATGAGGCAATCACAGAACATAATCATCAACCATGCACTATGCAACAAGAGGAAACAAGGAGACAAGAACACGCCCCCCCCTCCCCCCCAAAAAAAGACAGCAAAACAGCAACCACCACCACAACAACAACAACAACAACCGAAAACGACCCCCTCCCTCCCCCCCAAAAAAAACCCACAAAAACAAACAAACAAAAAACAACAACAAACAAAAAACAAACAAACAAAAATTCCACAAAACAACAACAACAAACAAACAAAAAGACAACAGCAAAAAACCCCAACCCCAACAACAACAACAACAACAACCGCACAAACATCAGCACCACCGATGACAATAAAATCCTTGTGAAAACGTACATGATCAAATCAAAAGTGTTGTCCCGAATTCCGGCATCCCCAAGTTTCTCGATGTAGCCAAACACGAAATCCACGTTAGGTTGCGAGTATCCAAACTTCTTTGTGTGGTAGTCAACATATTTCCTCGCAATCTCCAGCTACAGACGGAAGAAATGGGGGAAAATCAAGTTAATATCCAAAGCAAGACACTTCATATACACAAAGTGGTTACTTGGCCAGCGGATAGGAATAAAACTATCTGAACTTGAACTTAAGCAAGGATAGTATTAAGATTTATTTATCGGGAAAATGTTTCGGAATACTAGAATAGACCTTTTTCTACACACAGGAACAGTGATGGCGTATGGACGGCAGTAGAACAAACAAACAAACAAACAAACAAACAAACAAACCTTGAAATCCAATTCATCGCTCAAACTAACTTTTAAATGACACTTCATGCATTCAGACCATCAGCAAAGAGAAACACTAAAACAGCTCCACGTGACCTGTTCCTCCGTCATGTCAACACCAACCACATGACCAGACGGACCAATCAGCTTGCTCAGCGCAAAGCAGTCTCGACCACTTCCGCTTCCGAGATCAAGGACGTTGCAGTTCTCCAAAGCTTCTGGTATTACAGGTCCACATCCGTAGTATCTGAAAAAGGAAAAGGCCAGCAAAGCAGGCCGACTTTTCATTTTTATCCTTGTTTGTCGTCTTTTAAGGCTTCTGGCAATCGACCGAGGCTGCCTCCAGAAGTTTCACTCTCACTCCCTCAAGGCATTCAGCTGAAGGAACCAAACAACATACAAGCAGTAGAGCTATGCCGGTTTTGCCGGGAAACTAGATGTTTGATACATATAATCACAAAAACGGATTCGAGAGACTTCAAACTTCATTTTGACAATTCCAACCAAAAGGTGGCAACCAAGTTGTTCCCAGCAGAAAATACTCAAACACATTCACAGTAATATCACAATTCATCGACTCTGTGAGACTCTATGTTATCTTAATAACTTCGTTTCACACACAACTTGGGGGCCGATGAATACTGATCATAGAGGGTTTTAGATAAATATACAGTACGGGTTTCCTTGAAAATTGCCTCTTTCTAGAAGCTAGTCACCTGACCAACATGTCTCTCTCTTCTATTTTTCAACTTCAAACATATATCGTCATTGTACATGCGGCTGTTTAAATTGTCCGGCTCGATCTGCACTGAGTGTCTGAATTGTGTGGCTCTGGAGTGACCGTCTGAACTGTCTTGCTCTGTACTGATTGTCTGGGTGGCCTGGTTCTGCAGTAACTGTCTGGTTTTGTACTATCTGGGTGGCCTGGTTCTGTACTAACTGTCTGGCTCTGTACTGATTGTCTGGGTGGCCTGGTTCTGCACTAACTGTCTGGTTTTGTACTATCTGGGTGGCCTGGTTCTGCACTAACTGTCTGGTTCTGTACTGTCTGGGTGGCCTGGTTCTGCACTAACTGTCTGGTTCTGTACTGACTGTCTGGTTCTGTACTGTCTGTCTGAACTGTCTGGCTCTGTTCTTTCTGTCTGTCTGTCTGTCTCTGTACTCACTTCAAGGTCACGTCCTCGTGAACGTCAGCGAATGCCTGCTGCACGTGCTTGGGGGTGGGTGTCCCGTCTTTGAGGCAGTTGATGCCAGTCTGACAGTCATCCTTAGTCTGCAGGTCCTTTCCATAGTACTGTTTCACGTTCTCCTGAACACTGGTGACGTCACCAGGTGACTTCTTGCTTCCGGCACAAGACATGGCGTCTACAACGGTTGGAAGAATCACAGAGAGAGAGAGAGAGAGAGAGAGAGAGAGAGAGAGTATCTATAATCATAAAAACTGCAACAGGACCGTGGTGAGTAGCGAGGGCAAGTGGTAGAGAAGCTATAACCCCACCATGCTCCATTTCAACATTTTTAACAGCCTGTGCTGTGGAACCAGCTGGAGAAATTTCGGTTAGTCTGAACGTTGAACCGAAAGTGAGGAGTATGACCATGCCATCTCTGCCCTTAGCCAGCAAAATCACGAAACTCAGCATCGGTTTTAGTTCACTTGATCTGACAAAACATTGACCTGTGTCATTCATGTGTATACGGCCGGCCGGTACCACAGGCCATCACATATGGTGTGCGTAGGAACATTGGCAATCGGGCGACATACTACAAGTTAACTAATCATACCCCAACTACGACTATAGTCGTGACAATTAATTTTGTTTACCCCCCCCCCCCCCCACCCCCCCCCCCCCCCCTTTTCCAACATGACTGCTGTGTCCTTGACAATCCGCTTAACTCTCAATAGCCCATGCAAAAATTGCATTTTTAATTGAAATCTTCACATCACTAGGAGCCACTTCAAGCCACTATTATGCAATCTGCAGCGGTCTCCGGCCTAGCGGGGGCGACCCACGCCTTGCGTAATAGTGGCTTGAAGTGTGTATGTGTGTGTGTGTGTGTGTGTGTGTGTGTGTGTGTGTGTGTGTGAAGCGGCTTGTGCAGTGTTTTTGTTACCCAGTCTTAATCTATTACCTTACAGTGGGCAGGGGGTGGTCTGGCTTGGGTTCTTAACAGTGAAGGTCATGTCAAGGTAAAGTACAACATAAATTATATGCAACACTTCATCTAAATATAAAATCGTTTGGCCGACAAAGTCAAAGGGTGCACGAGTCACTGCCGGATCCGGGCAGCATGAGTGTTAATAGGGTGAACTGATAAAAGCCCATGTAGACGCAATTATACTTGAAATCTTCAGACGGTGTAAAACCCTAACTAACTACCTAACTAACTGAAATCTTCAGGGCCCGTATGTAAAAGTCGAGGTTACTTTAACCCATGGCTACGGGCCTAACCGAGACTAGGACAAAAGAAACCCCAAAGCAAAATTAAATAAAACGAAGAAGCGAAGAAAGGGAAAAAAAATCCCTCTATAACGGCTTAGGCACCTTGCTGGAATGGGCTCGCTTCTTGATTCAAAACAAAAAAAAAACAGAACAGAAAATTTAACCCTAAAGCTAGTTTATTCATTATATTATTTTAGAGCCCGTCCGAACATTTAATTGCCCCATGAGGGATGAATAAAGTAACTTGAACTTGAACTTGAACTTTAGTTCGAGGTTAGACTCTCGGTCTAGGTCTCGCGCCTAGCGGGGAAGACCCACGCCTTACATGATGGTGGCTTGAAGTGACGCCTACTTGTGTGCGTGGCGTGTTCTTTTTAAAAAGTCTTATCATACACCGGGCTGGGGCAGGTCGCTTGGCTGGCTACTGTGTATAAATGTGGCTTGAAATTTTAAATGGGTGTCGCAAGTTGGGTGTGTTGACAATCTGTGATCCCTACGTGCCTCTTTCAGTATAGCGGCGATGCGTTGTGAGCTCTTTCCAACACTGCCGGAAAGATCTTGCCAAAATGGTTAGCATTCATTTCCTCCTTCTGATTGCAGTCATTGCTGAATGCCAGTCAAACATATGATCGCATGTCATTCACTTACCAGATGGTGCTTGGGACGTTGAACAAGTAATCACGATGTCGCACGTAACGATTCCAAAACCCACTTTAACCTGGCGGAGACGACAACTTAGAGTCAGCTTGAACGGCTGTGTGCTTTATCACTGAGTTACATGGGTTTGTGGAACATGACACGTTCTCCACACATTCCCCACATCAGTGCACACACACACACACACACACACACACACACAGCGGCTGCGCCGGCAAACATGAAGCCAGGACATGACCATGATCTAAATTAAACGAGAGCTGAAAAGGTATGGGTGTTCGTGTTTGTCATAATTCAGCTTTGAAACTCGACTTACTTTGAGGCCTCAAACGCACGGTAGGGGTTTCTGGTGAAGTTCTTGGACATGCTATGTATATATTCAAAACAGACGTTCCCGAAAAAATCAAATATCATAGGTAACGCCAGTCTTGATCAGATCTAAAGTTCTGAGTCACTATGATTTACTGAATGTATCACTATAGTTATAAGCAACCAACCACCCAGCTACCAACCAACCAGCCAACTAACCAACCAGCCCACCAGCTCACCAACTTGTAGTATATCGTCTGCAGTTTAAAAAAAAAAAAAGAAAAAAGGCTTATGCCCGAGGCGCCACAAACTTTGGAGCGAAACTTGCCCTGGCAAATTTAGAGTGTAATTATGGCCTGACTTGCGTCCTGTAGAACCCCGATCTTTGACTGGAATGCGTGACAGCAAAGGTTATACTTACAGCAACTGCCGGCGGCTACAGCCAACGCGGGAAACCACATCAGCTGAAAAGAGTGGGAGGAGGCGTGCTGATGGAACAAACATGTGCCGTGCTGCTGGAGAATAAACTTTGCTTAAAGGGGCTAATGCCACCATTTTTATCAACATCGTTCTGAGCTGTGTGTCCAGACCACTTAGACACTTGGACAGTGACAGGGTCTGTAATGCTGGCACTGCGCCAACAGAAGCGTACTCCATGGGGTGGGGGTGGGGGATAACGTACTTTTTCGCCACATAAGGGGTGGGTGGGTGGGTGTTTGGGGGTTTAACGCCCTTTTCCACCACATTGGGTGATATCAAAGACGGGGCAACGATGAAAAAGCCAGCACAAATATTTGGCCCTAGCCGGGATCGAACTCACGACCCGAGCATTAGAAGTCCAACGCTCTACCATTCGACCGCCCCGGCTCCCCTCCACAGACGGGAGATATCAAAGACGGGGCAACGATGAAAGAGCCAACACAAATATTTGACCCCAGCCGGGATACGAACTCACGACCCGAGCATTACTGAGAAGTCCAATGCTCTACGTACATTCGGCCACCCCGGCTCCCAGAGTACTCCATGACGCGGCAACCATACTGAGCGCTCCTGTAGTGTAACAGTCGTAGACGTTGAATGCCCGTAAAATGTGAACAACATTGAACCGCATTATCATCAAGATAGAGTATTTCAAGGGTGGGCGGGTGTTTGGGAGTTTAACGTCCTTTAAGTTCCACCACGTAAGGGTGATATCAAAGACTGACGGAGCAGCGAGAAAAAAATTGAACTAGCACAAATATTTGAGAGTCCAACGCTCTACCATTCGGCCATCCTGACTGCCCTGCTAGAGTATTTCGACTACACAGGCGCATCTCACGAGCCCGTGTAAGAGATCGTGTGGCGTGTAACAATGCACGCCAGTGCTTACATAAAAAAAAAGATTATGTGCTGGCAAGGTTATAATAACAAACGTGAGTTGACGTACACACATGGCATCCAGTGCCCATCAGACGTGATGAATGTTGTTAGTACGTGCATGCTTGTAAGCCACAACAATGTTGAGTGCCAACCAGGCATCAGTCAAAAGGGAGTATGACCGGCAAAACAGCGCGTTCTTTTATATCGGCTTATTTTCCAGCTGGACGCCAACACATGATGGTGGATACACGTATTGAGAGAACCAAGGCTATTCACACAACACAGATTTCATAAGAAAAGCCATACATTCCTATTAAACAAAATGCTGCGCATGACCCTTAAAATGCTTTAAAATTCACGATTTTTTTTAAAAACAAAAATCCACTAGCCAAGGACTCATGTGTAGAGTAAATTTCAACAAATTCCGATATTCCGTATTTTTGCAATGCCATCAGCGAGAACTGTGACATACCCACTCATTCCTTTGTCGTCTGCTAGCTCTTGTGCCAGCCGCGCATGAATACAAACACTCCAGATGCCAGGTTCATTTTCCCTGTTTTTACCTGGAATGAAACTTATTTACAAAGGATTTATTTACAGTTCAGGATGAAAGGAAGAGGATGAAGCAAACACTACAAACTCTGTCACATCAGGAAATGAGGACCTCTCCAAGAAGGAATCTATACGGCTAGCCGATGCTTGACACAACTTCGTCTGAGGCAAGAAGCCAAAACGTATTTAAGAGTGACTGTACCTTAAAATCAAGCATGTAGGTGTCAAACAAACAAACAAACAAACAAACAAACAAACAAACAAACAAACAAACAAACAAACAAACAAACAGCATATCCCTGACACTGTCACTGTTGCCATTGGCAGCGCCATTGGTGTTGGCAGTTCGGATCCCAGCTTGAAGCGAACTATTTGTACTGTTTTTGTTGTTGTTGTTGTTGTTGTTTTTTGGGGGAAGGGGGTGGGGGGGGGGGGGCTTTTGTTGTTGTTGTTTTCCCTTGAAGACAGGATTCTTCATATTACGCCAGATTAATAACAGGCCCAAAGGATTCTTGTGCACCTTCCTTCTAAAAAAAGGCCATTGGTAATCTCTCAGCACCGACATGATACCCACATCAGTCAGATCACTCCTTTCTACTTGGGCGCCGCTTCGCAGAGCAGCACCACACGACTAGCCCGCCGGTACTATGATACTAGCGAAATGACTCACTACTGGTCTATCGGGCTGGGGTTTCTTGGCCGAGTTTAGGTGACATGTCCGCAAAGGCAGTCGAGGTAAGTCCCCAAATTAATGTGCGCTGGTGTCAGTAACTTTGCGCTGACTGCCTGCTCAGGGCACAGAGTCCGATAAGAGCTTGAATAATAGATAAATTTGAGTAAGGTGGAGCACCCTGCCTTGCTGTGCTCAGAAGGCGATAAGAGGGGTACTGAGGCGCGTTCAGGCGGACTGTTCATTCCAGAGCGGGTACGGGTGGGTGGATTTCAAAGATGTTGGCACTGATAAAAACCTGTCAGAAGTTTTAAGCCTGATTTCGAGTATTACGCTAGCCCCGCCCCCTCCCCTCTCCCACCCCTCCCCTCTGTTCCCAGGAAGAACATTCATGTAAGACTGTATCAGATTCTACTGCACGCTGAACAACCAGCACTAGTAGCTCTTGGAATAGTGTCATGCGAACGCAGCCCCGTCCTCTTCATAAATGGCACATTCTCTTTAGTTATGGAAGTGGTTATTCTACTCGTGAAGACACACTGAAGGCGATCAGTACTAAAATATACATGAGAGAAAAGACAATCGTTTCTCAAGTTGTGTGTTTTGCTGGTGATGAAATACTTCCAGGTGATCTTCTGCTGTTGAAGTACGTTCATGTGTCCGGCTGGTTTTCAGTTACGTCAATTTCATGCTGTGTCAACGTGTCCGCAGACGTTCAAATATTTTCAAGTGTTCCGCTAGTGTTCTATTAGTTTCAAGTGTTCCGCTAGTGTTCTATTAGTTTCAAGTGTTCCGCTAGTGTTCTATTAGTTTCAAGTGTTCCGCTGGTGTCCAGTTACATTCACGCGTTCTGCGAGTGTTCAAAGACGCTCGTGTCTTCTCCTGGAGTTCAAAGACGTTCATGTGTTTTGCTGGTGTTCATACACATTCAACTGTTGCTGTGGTCTCTAGCTACTGTACTGCAGGACAGACAACATGACCTGTGGACACAGAGTGCAGCTGAAGTGTTTCCTGGCAGGTACGTCCAACGTCCGTCTTACAGTACTACTACTACTACTACTACTACTATTACTATTGCTACTGGATACTTATATAGTTCGTGCGTATATGCTGGGGCTCTAAGCGCTTACAAGGTTACGAAAAATAAAATGATATAAAAATGCACCAGATGGCGACCAGCTGTGTGTGGCGACCCCCGTCTGAAAAGGCCCTCTAATTCCCAGTGCCGTCTTTCCCTGCTGGATGTGTTCTGGCACTTCCTTTCATATTATTCTTACCCATCGCCCGACAACCTTCATTGTTCACGGTGAGGAAGCCTGTGTTCTCGTGCTCTAAATGCAGTGCATAGCCGGAAAATATGAATAATAATAATAATAAAATGGGTACTTAAGAGACGCCCTCCCTCTCGCGGGAGCTCATGGCGCCTTACAATGAACATATACACTCACTCACCCAGAAACACACACAACATGCCTCCACACATACATTTAACTACAAACACATAATGTGCAGCATCATACACGGGCTGCCCCTGGCTTACACACACACACACACACACACACACACACACACACACACACACACACACACACACACACACACACGCGACCAGCAAGATGATGATGTGGCAACAGTTACTGGTTGAAGCCTGTGAAGAGGTGGGTTTTCAGATTTGTCTGAAAATGAAAGTGAAAGTAAAACAGATAAACAGGACATTTAGAACATCGAGACTTTCTTATGTTTGATCCCACTTTATACCATGAAAACTGAAATGGAAAGCAGAAAAAAGAAAGCATTCTCGTGAAGTTATGTCAATATAATAAATGTATTTGTAAAGCGCGTATTCATATCAAGTATATGATGTAAGCAGTAAAATCAGATTAAAGCACTAATTGTTTGACAGAAATCTAAGCAAGAGAAAAACAAACGATAACGGAAGACATAAATGTTCACGCACAAAGAAACCATACAATTTATCTGGCCAAAATCACAGAAGTTACAAGTACCTTTTTGAATAAGACAGGAGTTTGTTGAATGACGACATAGTCATAAATGTATTTTCATATATTTAATATAATTATGTATTACTTAGTAGTATATTATAGAGCATTTCTTTTCACAGGACTTGTAATTGCTACAACCATGATGTGCCTGGAACTACTACTTAGCCACCATCGAACTGATTCCAGCAATGTCCCCAACTTCAACATCGACGCTATGAGCTCTGCTTATCACGCCACCCGCGAGCAAAACCATTCAGCGATGGATATTACGACTGAGCTGCCACGTACATCTGTATTGTGCCACTCGTTCACGGCTCGTCTGGGTAACATAATGTTTCAATACGCCTCCTGTCTGGCACTAGCCAAGCATCTCAACGCTTCCCTTGTGCTGCTCAACGATTGGCGTTTGCAAGGACTGCTTCAGCAGCCACACGCCACGGACTCTGCACTAAAACAACGTTGCCAAAAAGCGCGAAAAATCAGGGCCAGATGGTGCTGCGCGTTTGACAAACGACTCTTAAATCTGTCACCAGGAAGGGACTATTTTCTTACTGGGTTTCTACAGTCCTGGAAGTATTTTGTTAAGTATGACAGTGAAATTCGACAAGCCTTGACCTTCAGGGATGAGGTCGTTGCCACGGCGACGAAAATTGTTCAGTCTCTTCGAAACGCCCACCGTGGTGTGTTAGTCGGTGTGCACGTACGTAGAGGAGACTACACTCGGAGTGACAGGGTCAAACAAGGATACAAAATGGCACCTGTAGTAACTTTCTAAAAGCAATGGCCTTCTTTAAAAGCATGTATGGATACAAAAACAAAGCAAATTCCGCCTTTAAAAGCAGGAATTATACTTTAGTACCAAGGAAAGCTAAGAATGCCAACCGGAACCCGAAAAACCATAACTTACACACACAGAACGTCACGTTTATCGTTGCTTGCCAGGACAGAGACTGGTGCAAACAGAATCTTCGCCCAGAGGACAATGGCATCAAATTCTTGGCGGGAAACAATCCGCCGGAAGTAGATATGCTGTCACTGAGCATGCTCGATCACGTGATCATCTCAGTGGGGACCTACAGCTGGTGGGTGGGTTTTTTGAACACTGGCATTGTGGTGCATTATAAAGATTTCATTGTGAGGGGAACAAAGATTGGAAATGGGTACGGACCGAACGGTAGTACAGAGTGGATGCTACCACACTGGATTCCCATGTGAAATAGAGTACTCGAGGTGCCACAACTAGAGACAGTTGAAGAAACAGTTCACGGGGACTTGTGTGACTGAGAACTCGAGACAAAAAACAAAAACAAAAACCAAAAAACAACAACAAAGACAACAACAATTAAAAAAAATCCATGTGTCAGCATTGTGGCTCTTCCGGTTTGTGAAACATGACTGTACAAACGAAATGGGCAGACAGTACAAACAGGTACACGCATGTACTTTTTGAAGTATAGACAAACTATAGGTTTGATTAGTGTGTGTGTGTGTGTGTGTGTGTGTGTGTGTGTGTGTGTCTGTGTGTGTCTGTGTGTCTGTGTGTGTGTGTGTTACATGACAAAAAAAAAAAAGTCGGCGAAGCTTCATTTGGAGTGGGTGTTTGGGAGTTTAACGTCCTTTTCCACCACGTAAGGGTGATATCAAAGAGCGGGCAACGAGAAAAAGGCCAGCACAAATATATGACCCCAGCCGCGATTCGAACTCACGACCCATTGAGAGTCCAACGCTCTACCATTCGGCCATACCGGCTCCCCCAGTTTCATTTGGAAGCCGAACTAGGGGCTCAGGGACAGAATGGGTACAGTTTGTGCCTCCATTTAAAAAAGACTATGGCTACAGTAAAACAGCTATGATTCATTTTGCGAGGCGTCATAAAATTTAAAAACAACATAAAAACCATCACAATTTTACGATTAGCACCCAGTTTTACAGAACACGCAAGGCAAATGACTTGTTTACCGCACCCGATGGTAGGAGGCGAGTGCATTTCTCACTGTGCGGGCAAAACCGCTCGAAGTTCTTTAATTGTCCGTTCAAAATCAATAATGCCGTAATCTGGTTACAGTTTGGCAGTAATCCCAAAAAATTTGGTTTCAAGTGACGCTGGAACTCCTGGTTCATCATGTCATCATGAATGAGTTGCCTGTTTTGTGTAGTTTTTGCTCATTTCTGTCTTTGGCTAACCGGCCTGGGATTCGGGTGTGTTCGGGTGAGTGTAATAGTACACAATGGGTTGAAAGGAAAACTCTTTCTGACGTCTGGCCGCACACAATGAGGCACTACACCCGTGTTATCGCCTCTACCACTTATAATTCAAGATGCAGGATAACAGACCACTACACTCCTGTCAATCAAAGGGAGCGAGCCCCCAGAACTCAGCCAATCGTGGCAATGCGCAACCGTAGAAAACTTGTTTTGCTGAGATTTTTAAATCTTTCATGAAAATCTACGCATCCATATCCAAACAGCATGAATCAGTCCAGCATGTCCACATCATACAACAGTTTCTCGGCTTGTTCAAGGGAGGTCACCCATTTCCTCTGTAAGTGGTTGGGGCGTTGTTTCGGAGTCGGCATGCTCTTGTATAGCTGGTGAATGTGACTCGCTGTTACTGTTCTCTCCACGTCCTGCGTCTTCATCCGACGGCGAGAGAAACTGAGACAACAGCTGCTCCTGGCCAACATCTCTTAGGGCTGATAAGATTTCAGACTCGATGTTCCCCGCGCTGTCATCGCTAATCCCAGTGTTCCCGGCTCCTCTCTGTGCAGGCATGCAGGAGACGTTGGTGCCGAGTTCAACTTTCCGACCTTTGACTTTGTTGATGTTGAAGTTGAACACTGGCCGGTTGTGGTTGATGGTGATGCTGGATCGGTTGCTCCACTGTGGTGTGTGGAGACTGTTATTCTGCACTCTGTCTTTGCACAACCCAAGCTGACTGTCTCCTGGAATACACACAGGCACACATTAACTGTTCAGTGTAATAAAATCTCTGTATGATGGAAACAGTTGTGGAAATCAAACGGATAAAAAACACTAAATATAAAGAAAAAGTAATATAATGAAAAAGGTTAAAAAGAGACAAGAAAACTGCAACAACAACAACAACAACAACAACAAGAAGAAAACAACAACAACAAACAACAACCAAAAACAGACAGAAAGAACAAAAGGAAAAAAAATCAAGTAAAACTTTCTGAAGCGTCTGGTGCCCTTTTAAAAACAAACCACAGCTTTCTGTCTGTAAGCCAGTCATGTCAAATCCACAGACAATCATAATCATAATAACGTGAGTATTTGTAAACAGCTGTCTGTAATACGTAGGATATCTATAATCAGGTCGGTGCAAGTTCTTTCTCGTTGTTATTTTAACATATTTGTCATATATTCAATTGAAAACTTTTTATTATTATTTCATTTTATTTCTTTTCCGTCAGCGAAAGTAAAAATACCAGAGACTGTTCAGCGGTATCCAATTACATGTTCCTTTAAACTCTATAACCCACTAGTCTGGGGGAATGGATGTTGCTGAGCACCTCTGATAAATATCTGATGTTACATTTCTATTCATTTCAAACACCAAAAGCAGTCTGAAAAAACTGTAAATGTACCTGTAGATTCGTCATCAGTTGAGCATCTAGCCTGCTTCTCGTGCTCCAAACTTCTGACCCTTGCCTCCATTGTTTGCAACAGCTGTCTCAGTTTCGTATTCTGCACATTAAAGCCAACACCAGTCGTTTACAAATATCGTTAATATGCGATTTTAAAAGAAGTCAATCTTTCGACGTCATTAACACGTAGCCGCCAGGCTTGTAGCCACGCCCTCTGAACCTCATTGGCAACCCATCATGATCTCTTTCAGTCGTGCAATGGCAAAAGGCTATAAGTCTATGATGTCATTTGATGGGAAAAGGTTTGATTTTTTTTTTTTTTTTTTTTTGCTGCCCCAACTCTTCGCCAGCTCCTGTGGTGTTCCTCCCAGGTCATGGGTGGAACCCACGGAGGACTCGGAAGCTGGGACAATTTTTATTATGCATGATGATGGAGATGAGTATGATAGTAAGATGATGCTATGGAGGTCCATGTGGTTTGGGACTGCGGGACAGGGCCGCATTCCACGCTTCCTGTCATAAATATCCCGGCATTAACCAGGCCCGGGAACTACGGCAACTGCGGTGCCGGCCGTGTAATCATCCACATCATAAGACGTGTTATACCAAGGGAAGCACCCCCAAAGTCGCACCCGTGAAGTGGGTGAATCTCGGCTGTGTGGCAACAGCCTCCCCATTGGGCCCATAGCACACCCGCTCTGGGTAGGAGCCGACCTAGGTATGAAAAAATCCCGCTTGCCTCGGCTGGGATTCGAACCCGGGTCTCCCGGTCCATGATCCGAAGTGCTAACCACTACACTACGGGGGCCGGTAAAGGTTTGATTTTCGAAATGAAAGACTCTGACGTAATGACGTTATGGATTTACTGTTTTGCTGTTACACGGCAGCTTCGTAGAGCAAATCGAGGGTTCCCTACCATCGATACAGATGGAAAGAAAAGAGATAGGACGTTCTGGTAGGAACACTGGTATACACCGACAGACATTCCCACACGTGTGATTTGTCTGTCGGAGTATTTGATGCATTATGATTGGCTGTACTGACTTGTCAATCAGAATCTGGCTATATATCAATATTATCTGGGCTAACAAATCATCTGTAAACAGTGAGAACAATGTAGGGACTCCGAAAAACAGCCCTGTGATTTTGTTCTATGAGAAATTCCAGAAATAGTGAGGTCTAATGGTAAAAAAACACATCTTTTTGTCTCGGATGAAGTACTGGCGGCGAAAATAAAGACTGAACGTGAGCCTAATAGGCGACTTTTGGTCATCGACCTTAAATTGACCGACCTCCATACTGTCCGTGCTGACACGCTATACACCAGCTGTAGAGGGTGGGTGGGTGTTTGGGTGTTTAACGTCCTTTTCCACCACATAGGGTGAAACCAAAGACGGGGCAACGATGAAAAAGCCAGCACAAATAGTTGGCCCCAGCCGGGATCGGACTCACGACCCGAGCATTAGAAGTCCAGCGCTCTACCATTCGACCATCCCGGCTCCCCCACCAGCTGTAACAACATTTTGAAGTAAGCGAAACTGCCTGTTGGGAAAGCACCTACCATGTCTGTGTCATCGTTGGCAGAAGCAGGCACAGGAAGCGGCTCCTTGTTGACCAGACCAACAGCTGTGGAAGCACTGTCGGATTCTAGTTGTGACCTGACACATGGAGGCTGAGCATGAGCAGATGGACTGGACAGAGTTGCCGACTGGTCTGAATATGGACGTGACGTCAGTGGGATAGACCTGGATGGTGAGTCGTATCCCGTTGTTGCTGAGAAATGGCCGGATGAATTCTTGGACACCAACCGGGTCCGCAGTGACTGGGAAGGAGCTGCCGGGATGCCCCTTACATCGGGAACTCGCGTGTGCTGCAGCTGATACACCCCCTGCTGTTCTGATCGCTGATAAAACTCAACTGCCGATTGACTACGCGGTGGGCGATGTTGTGACGGTGGGTTCCGCGGCTGCGACGTTGAAGGCGACGAAGTGAACGAGTATCCCCGGTTAAAGGTCTGGCGCTGCGAGCAGGCAATGGGGACCTCGCCGCGAGTCTCTAGGTGACTTCGTGCTGTATCTGCAGATGCCCGCCTTTGTGATGGCGTGGTGGGACCGTCCACGCTGACAATAAAACACTCTCTGTCGCTGGTATGGGAATAGGCAAAGCCGTTCTCCTGAAATCAGTAGGAGTTTTGTTTCTCAGTCTCCTGCTCTACAAGAACGTTATTTTAAAAAGACCAAGAGGAAAGGGATATAACTGTTTAAACTAAGGCTATGCACATACTGACACTCTTTTCAGTAACTGTGATTCACAAGTATGCCACAGTCAACAACTCTGCATGTCAGCATCAGTCGTATACCTTAAATCACTTGCAACCACACAACCACGCTCTCACACACCCAGCCAACCCCCCCCCCCCCCTCACCCCCAGCCCTCTCCCCCCCTGCCCTCCAACCCCCCCCCCCCCCCACACACACACACACAAACCTGAGTAGTGTCCAGTGACCCGGTACTCTTCCTCTTCCTCCCGCTGGCTCCAGTCCTCCCGCCCGGACTGTCCACTGGGCTGTAGCCAAGTTCTACAAATCATGCAACATCAAGTTCTACACATCACGCACAGTAAGTTCTACACATCATGCAACATCAGCATATACTAAGTGGTCGTGTCTTTGGAAATAAACATTCTTTTGCACTAAATAAATTTCACTCGTTGAAATAGTTTTGTGTACAATAGAACAACTGTTTGTTATTTACAATTGTTGATAATAACTTTTTAAAAAGAACTGTAGAACCATGGTACATTAAAAGAATTATTCAAATTCCATGCCTTTTACAAATGTCTTTTTTTGGGGGAGTCTGTTTGCTGAATTATCATGAGTATAAACACACATATTTTCGTGTTTTACTGTTGTGGATGGTGACACGTGTAATGCTGCTACAAAAGAACTATATGAAAGTCCCGTACCGAGACACAGCTGACGGTGTGTGGGCGCCCTCTCCAGGTCGTCACGTAGCGCCGCCAGCAGGAGTTTGGTTATGTGTCGACAGAACTTGTGCACCGCCATGTCACTTTTGTACACGGCCACGGCAAGGTTCAGTAACTCTTGTCTTACAAGGGGCGGGATGATGCTGTGTTGTTTCTGACACAGGCCCTCAAGGAGGGACAAAAACTCTGGTGAAAAGCGTAGCACACATTTGAAATTCTGTGAAGTATAAACACATTCTGTGTTCAGTTCACATAAGTGATGGAAACAATGCAAAGAAATGAATGCGTGACGCACTTTGAGATTCAATGGTACAATTACCCCCCCCCCCCCACAACAACAACAACAAAACAAACACACAAACAAACAAACTACCCCCCCCCCCCCCACACACACACATACATAAAAAGCCCCCCCCCCCAAAAAAAAAACAAAAAAACCCAAAAAAACCCAAAAAACAAAAAACAAACAAACAACAAAAACAAACAACAACACCCCCCCAAAAACAAACAAACAAACAACAAAACAACCCAAAACCCCCAAACAACAAAAACAAACAACCAATAACAAACAACAACAAAACAACAACAACAACAAAACATACAAAAACAAAACAAAACAACAATAACACCCTACAAAAACAACAAAACAAAAACTCCAAACCAGCCAACCAACCAAACAGAAACCAAAACCCAAAAACAACAGAAAACAATAACAAAAGCCAACAAGAAACCAAAAAGAAAACAAACAACAACGGATAAAAAACGAAGACCAAACAAAAACAGACCAAAAAACAAACCAAGACAGCCATAATTCATTCAGCTACGACCACGTGATATTCACAAGCATAAAACAACAATGTCATGTACCATATGTATTGTGAAGGTCTTGTCCTCACCATAAGTTGTAAATTGGTCGTCTGTTTTCCGGACACGCTCCATCAGAACGGGCACAGCGCCCTTCTTCACCAGCACTCTGCCTATTGTGCTGTTTCTGGCCAACACATCGGCTAGAACAACAAGGTTTCACGTTCAGTTCGGTTGTCCGTATAGGTTTCTGCGAATATGAAGGCCTGGTAATAAGAAACTTTAGTACTTGTCTGGAATCATATTTATGTTTATTTGTATATCTTTGCCCCGTAAGCCTTGAAATCAAACTGGATTATATTTTGCATCGAGGGTCAAACAACAACAACAACAACAACAACAACACCAACAACAACACTACGCTAACTAGAATTAGATTTTTTTTTGTTTCTCCGCAACTGAACCGCCAGAATTTGTTTGTCTCTAAATATGAATATAATCATACTGCATCTAAAATCAATCATTGATCACCACTTCTGTCTCCCTTTAGCTTGTTGTGAGATCTGGACTTTTTGTTTAACCGCCGTTAAGCATCACAATCAAACACTAGAACAGAACTAACCAGCACTGTAATCTTTTCCCACTGTGTCATAAAACGCCACCCAAAATTCTTCCGATGCCACTTTGTCCTCCTCTCTCTCAGTGATAATAAAATCCAGTATTTCCGCTGCCAAATGCCTGCATGTCCACAGAATAATCACATGATTTCAAATCTCTCTTAACAAAAAGCATTGTGAAGCGGCTACATTTATGATTAATAATACTAATAATAATGATAATGAAGATTTGTAATCTCAGAGGAGCTCTAGGCGGTTTCAAAGTAGATAAATAAAGAAGGGAATAAATAAAAACAAGAATCATAGACGTATAATCAATTACATAAATACAAAGAAAGCATGCATACATACATACAACATATAAGCTTCTCCTTCTTCTCAACCACCACCACCACCACCACCACCAACAACAACAACAACAACAACAACAACAACAACAACAACAACAACAACAACAACAACAACAACAACAACAGACATGTAAAAGGCTTTCCATCAAACAATCCTGAACTTCCGAAACTGTAGGGCAGTAAAACAATACATTATACTCCTGTACGACATGTACAAAACAATGCAGCTATATAGAAGCAAGCCTGCACCGACAAGATAAGATAAGATAGATTTATTGCTTCTTAGTTACAATTAAGAAGAATTTGCTTTGCTCCTCTTGATAATTAAACACAATTGATATACACAAACATACCATAGAAATACATATACACATTCACACACTCAGTCATTGGCTAAAACACAATTTAAGGGAATAAGCACTGGCATTGCCTCACATTAAACTATGTTAAACAAGCACTAAGAATAACAGTTAAAAAGGAGGGGCAGGCCTAACACAGAATACAGATCACAGATAACAGCTCTCTCTCCATGTAGATCCTTCATCCACACACATCTTATCTTCTGAGCTCGCACAAGCACCCGCATCAAGACGCACCTGATCGCATTGTCGCACCTTACTAGTAGTCATGGTGCCCCTCTCTTGTAAACCAGGATGGGACTTCCCCGATCACTCATGGGTTAGCCATAACTAATTCCATACGAGCATTCGGGGCAACCGAATGGGAGACAACTGTGCACTACTGCATCCACCCCGATGGCTCAGCGGACACACAGAGGAACAACTCAGCATCGCCTGAATAAACTGGCCTACTGTATTCGAGCGATGAACACGCAAGCATTACCTGCTACGGCAGTCAACAGACGTGATGTAGGGCAGCAGAACATCTACAGCGTCCAGCTGACGAACCTTCTCCCGGCATTTGTAGTCTGATACAGTGCTGTGTCGAATAACATGCAACAGCATTTCCTGTGCCGCCTGCACGCACACAGTTGTAAGTGAATGACGGCAATAGGGGAAACTTATTAGACACGCCAACCAACCGGGTCGTTCTCAGGGAGACAGAAGTATAGAAGTGGAGATATAATTTGCTTATTGCAGTCGCGAATGGAACTCTAGTTTCACTTCTCCTTTTGTGGGTGGAATGAAGTAAAAATAATGGTGAGATGATGATGTCGATGAGTGACGACGACCACGATGATGATGATTATGATTAAAACAAAATATTACGTCCTCGGTTGCTTGAACTCATCCAGACGGATGAGCGAAGAATTACCCGGCATTGTAATAGGGTGTTTCCAATAGTGTCATAATTTTAAGTTAAGGTTTTTTTTTTCGTCAGGCTTTTGCTTGTTAGTTAGTTCTTTAAATTTCTCATAGCACATTTCACACACGGGATACCTATTCACGGCCACGGTGTTTCATTAACAATTCTGGGAAATGACCTTACCTTCGTCTTTTATGTCAGAATAATTTCAAGTTTTTATTGTTTAAGTGACATGGTCTTAGTGTAGCAGTAAAATCCGTACTTACAGTGAGAGTGTTGTCCATGTGAGGCCGGTACCAGTCCCTGAGTTTGTTCACCAACACTGGCAGCAGACGGGCGTCATCACCCACTCTACACCACACTTCACGGTAATACTGCGGCTCGCAAAACGTGTTTACAAGGATTTCAAGCGATACATGTAGAGGATTTCCTTCAGCAACGTGGTCGTCTGACTCAAGTCCCTCCACCATCACATGACACAGCAGACCAATGATCCCGGTCTTCACCAGGTGAGCATCAGCTGTCTTCTTTCGATCTTTATCAAGTCGTAATGTAAAGCACTTACTGAAATCCTCACATGACTGTTGTATTTGTAGAAACCGACCACAAGCGTCCCTTGTGTACGACCCATCCTGGTCCCGCCTCACAATGCAGACAGTGCTGATGTACAGACTGGAGAGAGTAGCGAGGTGTCTCCGGATGTCCTCAGGTAAGTCTGGTTCCCATGGCGACAGGGAGGAAGGTGGGGGGTTCCTGTCAAATGTTGCAGGTACAAATGGCACATACCCTGAATACAAGTTCCGACCGGCAACTTGTCGCTGACCATGCGTGTTTTGGGAGTGCACCACTTGCTGAAAAAGCCGAAATGACGGCTGGGGGGATCTTGTAATGTCAGCCCCGCAGAGAAACCCGGGATTCGAACCTCGTACAGCCATCACACACCGTCAGTGATCAGTTCAGGCGGTTACTGAGGGATTTGCAAACCGGCTGAGGCTAGCGCAAAATGCACCGATGAGACGTATGGTTACATCGTTCACCTGCTCACCTGTTCACCAAGAGATTCACTGCCGCAGTTGTCGCAATCCAGACTGTAAATTTCAATCCTGTCCGAGGTCGAGTTTGTCTTCAGCGACAGCCGTACTTGGTCGTACTTGCCAGTTCATGCCATACCCTGACACTAAAGCTCAGCCGCTTCTCTACCACAATAACACTCCGAAACCACGCCGGCAAGACTAGTTCAGGCGCCGCAGCCGGTTCGGGCTGTTCAGTTCACAGTCAATCAACTTGAATCAAGGCCGTATTGTTTCAGTTACAGTGTTCAATGGCCGCCGTACATGTCACTGAATATCCACTTCACTGACAGCCTGAAGCCACACGAAAGCCGAACATCAGTACACGTCTGTATCCCAACGCTGTGCAGAACAAAACAACTGCCGCATTCAGTTTAGTTCCTGTCCGTTTGCATACTGCGCTTAGGCCGAGTGGGTCAGTGTGACCCTCGCCAGACAAACTAGCTGCGTACGGTCTCCGGGAACAAAATCATCACTGAAACACTGGCTGGCCGCCTTCAAAACAACAGGGTTTCCGAATAACGTGTCTTCTCAGTCAGTGTGCAGCACCACTGTCACAGTAGACATGCACACAGGCATCACAAGGCGAAATGCACTTTCGAAAGCCACATTCAAAGGAAAGTATTCAGGTTTTCCAGAAAAATCTGACGACCGATTTTGCAACACACTTTCGGTCGCCGGAGGAAAAACGCAAGAAGGAGGGGAATCCCCGCTGTTGAGTTACGGTGTGCGAAAAGCGAGGGGACACAACCACAGTAGACTGAATGTTCAAGGCAGGCGATGGAACATTGTCTCCCCTGGCTTTCATTGTGAATGTCGACTTTTCTATAGCAAAACTGGTGATATGAATCAACCCCTGCATGTTTTTATTTTGCCAGGGCGAAGGTACTGTACATAGACTCCCCCCTCCCAAAAAAAAAAAAAAAAAAAAGAATTCTGTTCACCATTTCGGTTCTGTTCTGTTCATCATTTCACTCATCAAAAGCGCCGACTACTGCCGAGCTGGGAACGTTGGATTGATCAGTATTATTGACCAGTCGGTGTCACACACACACACACACACACACACACACACACACACACACACACACACACACACACACACACACACACACACACACGCACACACGCACACACACACACACACACATACAAGCGCACGCACGCACGCACACGCACACCCTTACGCACACATGTAAAAAGGCTAATTTTGCGTTTTGTGAGGTTTTATTTATGACCAGCAAATGAATATTCTAATCATAGTTGGTATTATTTTGTCGTAACTGAACAATTGTAAAAATAGTTTATATCAAGTTAAATTCTATTTCCAGAACATTCTATTAAATCAAATTCTATTTTCAGCGTTATGCGACATTGTATAACACGTTATGTAAACAGTTTCAATTTCAAGTTTTAAAATATGCACAGATGTAACATTTATACATCAGTATTTGTGTATTTGCATTACTACAAGAAGTTCTGTTCCCACACAGAAGAGTGATAGCCCCTTCTCCAAACAACAACAACAAACAAACAAACAAACAAGCAAACAAACAAACAAACAAACAAACAAACAAACAAACAAACTTCCGGTTTCATCAAACGTACTGTTTCACGGTCTACATGCTGAACTAACAGTAATAATAGATGTGTGTCCTGCACTGAAGAATTACCGTCAGGGGACAAAACCATTCAATGATTTCGATGTCAGAGAATAAAGATGTTATTAACTCCCTTTACATAATTTCTGTATCTTGTCGGCCATACTAAGCATACAGTTTGTTTTGCAATGAGAAGATGTCAACGATAAGAAACAAAGACAAAAAAACAAACCCCAAAACCGACAACAAAGCAGAAATAGTTGGAAAATTGTCAAAGCTCTGCATAAGTTTCCCTCACCTCCCCCCCCCCCTCCCCTCCGCTGTTAGTCCACATGGCGAAGACTCAGGGTCCACAGCAAAGATCTTTGGTCCACAGAGCGAAGATGTAGTAACCTCCCTTTGTTCACTACAGTGCTACACTGTGTCACGCAACAGACGAGTTGACGGGGAAAGTTGCTGTATACAAATATGTCATTCCTGTCATTCCTGTCACGTGATGCCGGCTCTGATAATTGTTTGTTCGTGCGTCTAAACTGACTCAGGTCACGTGGTTGCAACAACATACTTTGGTTTATTCAGTTCTACACACGTCTAAGATGCACAATATGGTGGTACTGGAAGGATCGGGAATGTCCGCTACGGATGGTGCAGAACACTAAAAGTTCCAGACTTCATGAGTGAACTTTATGTCAGTCCCAACACTTGCGCCAGTCTAAACACACTATCACCCGTATGTGGTGGAAAAGGACGTTACACTCCCAAACAACCACCACCCACCAGTCCCAACACTCACCCACATCATCTACAGCAATAAAGGAAGCATTCGGAAACAACGTTAATACGTATCTTTACAGAGAACATTACTCAATATGAGTTTCTGGTAAGACTGACGTTCAGGTCAAGGTCACTGGTGGTTATTGGCAGCAACGTGGTCCGGGAACTCACGGTGATGTACACCACGAACTGTTTTGAACTGGACTGTGACTGACGTTTCACGTGACACCGGATACCGGCGACCTGGTTACTTGTACACCACAAGTCTCCACGAGATTATGCATCGTGTTCTATCCGGACGTCATTTAGTCGTGAACATTGACATCTCCATCGTTCCCGCCTTGCTCCTGAACAGCCACGTGTTGTGGGGGTGGTGCTGGGATGTGAGGTGGGTGTACAGGTGGTGGTGGTGGTGGCGCTGGTAGTCTTGGTAACGGCGTTTGTAGTAGTGGTGGTGCTGGTGGTGCTGGTGGTGGTGGTGGAGGTGGTAAGGGCTGGGATGGAGACAGGGTAGCGGCAGGGTTTGGATGTGGTTGTGGTGGTAGAGGTCGGACATGAACGTTCAGCTCCATCAGGAATTCCGCAGCAGTCAGCTCTTCTTCTGGTAGTGGTGACGCAGGCATGGTGACAGAGTCTGATGATTGTCTCCCACTGTAGACTAGCTAGCTACCTGTCTGGCGAAGAGCAGACTAAAACACACACGTGATTTATCCCAGTCCTCACTGGTATGTCATCAAGAAATGTTTTCACCATTGAAATCACCAGTTGTCCAACCCGGCGGTTTTATTTCTCCGTAAGACGCGCGAGTGCTGTTCTCTGGAACCAAGTGATCTGTTGATAAAAGGAAAATCTGTCAATAATTTCTTTAATTCGTGTTTAATTGTAATCGTTTCTAAGTCATGCATACACAGTCCGTTCGTGTTTTCCCAGATACTGTAGGCCTTCTTATATGAGACACTTGTTTCAATGGGTCGGCATAGCTCTGGTCGTTGAGCGACTAGATCTTAATCAGACGGTTCCGGGTTCGAGTCCTGACAGAGTCGAACTGCCGACCTTTCTCTGTTACCACGTCTTTAAATCGCCTTGTGGTGGACAGGACACAGCCTAAAAGCAGACGTACAGTCCTACTCTGATTCTGTCTTGCCCTGTAGTACTACCGATGACATTAAAATATATTAATTTTAGGAAAGGCGCTATAGCCTAGGTTAGTCTTCGCGTGTCTGTAGTGTGTAGCGTCCGCTAAAATCTGCTAGTACCGATCTCTTTCCTGATAGCAGCATAGTATGCACGGTTAGTGCTGGCCATGCACAACACCCCAGTTTTCCAAGCGTAGGTATCACTACTTCGTATTTTGACTGTTCGCAAAGGGGATTCTTCAACGTGTTGGGTAGAGCGTACGTATAACACCTACTGACAAATTGCAACCTTTCCATTAACACGTTAAATTTATCAACCATTAATTTCAGTATAACAATATACACACACATAGACATGGCGATCTTACGCATTCTATATCATGATTGTGTCTGTGGTTTTGTTACGTACGGTACGTGAGTGTCGATTTCCTTTCTAGCTGGATTCATTCACATAAAACTGATTTATCAAGTTTATTTTGTTCAGCACGTGAAACAAGTTTTCTTTGACGACTGAAAGAGGCAGAACCCAGCGGTCCTCTGTAAGTCGTCGGCGTTTTCAGGCGTCATACAATGATACAAAACCGGCTGTCGCATGGTCGATCGCGTATCTACCAGATTATCATTATGTTAGCGTCCGGTTGTTTGCTGATTAGCTAATCTGTTTTCGACGATTGACCCATGGCGAGGCGCTGCCGCCTCTATAGTGCCGGTATTGAGGGCCACAGCAAGTCGTCGTCACCAGGCCTTGATCGGTAATGGTGGGCTCCTGGCCGGCTAATCCTTTTTCTTAAACTTACACGTACCGCTTTATTATATTGTTTTATGGGTTGAATGAGTATTTTGGAAATATACAATGACAGCTATAGAGAGAACACGCATTCCCTGTTTCACCCGGCAAATTGTTTAAAGAAAAACAAACAAACAAACAAATAAACGTGCAGACATAATTATCGGGAGAATATGAAAACATCGGACAAACAAACAACAGCAACAACCTCCGAATTACGAGCGCTCAGGCTACGTGCGTGTGATTAACATTCTCGCCGAAAATCTATTTTATTATAACTATAATTCGGTTTCATGTTTGTAAGCTTTGTCGTCGAAGTTGAGATCGGAACGTGAGTGAACAGAATGATACAAAATGCGAAGTTACACAAACCTTGCAGCTTGTTTCTTGTCTCGTTGAATGCTTATTATAACAGTTATCCGTTTTGTCAGTGGCAGAATGATGTTAACTGTTCGCGTTTCGCGTCTCGTACTCAACCTCAGGTCAATGGTCTGTAACTGGAAGTGTAGCATACTGAGTCTTTCCTTTCATTCGTCAAATCGGCCACTCTCCTTAGAAATAAAGTTCTGGTGATGCAAAATATGCTATCCGAGTAACACTAACAAAATCACGTCGTGAAACTTTGTGTCCTCAACGAGTAGTCACTAACTGATAACCACATACTCAACCCTTCCCCCTAATCCCCTTATCACATTACACGCATTACTACCCGAGTACCAAAACTGACTATCTCACGGGAGCCGAGATAGCCGAATGGTAGAGCGTTGGGCTTTCAATGCTAGGGTCGTGAGTTTGAATCCCGGCTTGGGGCCACATATTTGTGCTGGCCTTTTTCTCGTCGCCCCGTCTTTGATATCACCCATACGTGGTGGAAAAGGACGTTAAACTACCAAACACTACCCGACTATCTCACGACGAGAAAGTTTGAAGTTTGTACCCTTACAGTGCAGTCCACGAACAAAGTTGATAATAAATGACCATACACCTACCAAAGCACACCGCATTACACCATAATTCAGTAAGTTCAAAGTGCTGCTGAAGTAGTAGAATCAATCTGTATCTGAACTAAACAAATAAGTGGTCACGAATAATGTGTCAAATGTCTCATACCTGTAGTGACATGGATTAGCGAGTCCTCCGTTACAACATGCAGAAAACGCTTATGCTCCTTACAACCTGGCGTACATCACTATATATACCAGCTGATGACTCGAACTGTGGTAGCGAGCTATCGTACTCGTCACCCAAATGCACAGGCCGGGAGTATTTACCCTAGCGTCCACTAAAACTCAGCTATAGGCACACGAGAGGCTTGTTGTTAAGGAGGATTGAGTGGAGGAAATTTGGCATCAGGGCCACAAGTAGAATTTTTCTCGGCATCGTCAAATCATGTGCGCGAGGAACTCAACTCCTCAATGAAATGGAGTGACAACCCCTGGGAAGGTGAACTACAACCAAAACCTGAAACAACTGGTCAGTTAAGTCCTGTACACAATTTGGCCCTTGTCCAAATTGAAACCACGAACCCTCTGACCCAGAGATATCTCTTTTGAACCGATCTCCACATGACAATAATTCATTGTACTAGCATAACTATGCAAGTGGACGGAGTCCTATCTCCTGGGAAGAAGACTTCTCAAGTTGACACAAAGAAGATACACGGTGCACTGTATACATACGATACACCTGACTGCCTATGTAATGTTCATATTATTATGACGCACAAAATTAATGCACTCAGTCTAGGTCGATTCTGTGAGATACTGGTTTTTGCTATTTCTGTGGAAACTGACAAAAATGCAGAGTAATTCACTTGTTTAACGGTCGAGTTTGGTTTGCTCTGTATCTATTCTACACTGTAGAAATACTCGTCTCTTCACAGAACGGTCATTCATCAAACATGAAATCTGATAACAGTTAGGTAGACTATACTTCACCACACGCCAGAATGGTGTTTCAGTCTTGTAATCTAAAACGCGGATAACAAATGAAAAAAACATTATTGTGCTCTTGAACTTGTAACAACAACAACAACAACAACAACAATAATGATAATTATCACCATCATCTTCGTCATTATCAGATAGATCATGTGTGCGATATCGGTAGTACGATATCCTAAAGCTTAAGACTACAAACTTTTCCCTAGCCCTCCTATAATTATATATGCATATGCGTCACGACAGCCTCAATATACTGCTATCACTGAAAGGCTCAGAATCAGTTATCCCTTTAGGAATAAACAGAGATGTGCAAACGTGGAAAATTAAAAATTATGTCTGTGTTATGTTTAGAGAGTTTGCATCGACGAAACAGAGCTAAGATAGTAGCGATCCTCGTCGTTTTTATCACTTAAAACACATGTCACATCATGCGATTAGCAACCCAGACAATCCCACGGTGAGAAAATTTATGAGCAGTCATTAATGAAACGAAAATGACCGACTATGCGCTAAGTTCCACCACATCACATATCATGACATTATACAACATTTGCAACATGTGGATAAAATAAAGCGGCACATAAACAGATATATAAGAAGTAAAAATTGATAAAATTCTTCATACCTATAGTGACACTGAAGAGATAGAGGGGGTCGTCAAACAGACACGAGAGAGACTTCGCATTCTAGCGGTTTCAGCGTGGTGCTCGTATGTTTTATACTGGTTCAACGACGACGTTACCGTCACCTTACCCTTACATCAGCGTGGGTCCTGGGGTTTCATACAATACGCTAACGTTTAGTAGTTTTGCTGGCGATTCTTTAGCGTCCGCTAACACCACAGACAGGTACTTGCGACCCTGTGAATGAGTAAACCACTCTACAGGAAACCCCAGGTTTTACGGATCAAATTCCGTGGCAATTAATATCACCTGCATCAGATAATTATGTAGTGTCTTTTGACTGGACAGTCCTAGAACATCATGTAAGCGGATAAACTAGTAGTACACGCGTTTCCTGGATTGAAAGTGTTTTCTTCTAACTAGTATAATATAAGAACGTACTAATGTAAACTAGAATCAATGCGTCAGGGCACGTCACTGTGAGTGGGTGTGACATAAAGGTTCGTGTAGGTCTCATGTTCAGGTTATGGAGATACTCTACAGGTTCTTGTTCTGACTCCTGTTTGACTTTTCTTTCCCTCCAACTGACAGTGCATCCCAACTTTCTGTAGCGTGCACTCTGAGCGGTAACGTAACACAACCATAACGCCGACTTGCGTTTTAACGTTAGCGTCACAGAACTTTAACATCCGCTACGTTTCATCAAAAGTTCATGATGATTAAACGTCAGTGCGGGATATGTTTTTTTTTAACTTTTTGTCTTTTGTCCACCTCAAGCGTCGTTCATACGACTGGAACAAGCCATGTACAAAGTAGATTAAACCCCCTACCGTCCGGTCGCGAGATGGTCACTTAGACTCGACTCAGTGTCACACGACAATAAGTAAATCATTGTACCTGTATTGCGGAAAGGATAAAGGATGTTGATAATAACAAGTGTACTTTCCGTCTTTAGGTAAACTGACTAGGCTGCTTGGTCAGGATGTTACTTTTCGGACGCGAGTGTTTTGCTGGTTGCTTCCATGGCGTCCGCTACCACCACCACGCTATATACAGGTACGTGCGACACTGTGAATGGGGCAAGTAAAACCACACCAGAGAACATTCATAGTATTGCATACTTAGCTCTGACCACGCTACAGGCAACCCTGGTGCATTGCATTGTAAATGAAGCAAGACGGGCCAGTCCTTGGATGGACTATGAAATTCCTTGGCGATAAAATCGCATGCACTAGATATGTACTGTCTCTGGGAGTCCCAGGAAATCCTGTAAACGGAGAAGCTGTAAGTTTGCCTTCACTGTGGGTAGGTGTGACATTACAATTTGTATCGGTCTCTAGTTGTCATTATAGGACTGAGTCTATAGCCCCAACTTATGGTTTGAACTGAGATCTCACTTTAGCGTCCGCTACATTTCAGCCACAGTACATGATGATTAGACGTAAATGTGCGGTATGCTTTTAGCTTGGACGTCTTGTGTCCACCGTATACGTCATTCAAAAGACTGGAACAAGTCATGTATGAAGCTGATTTAAACCCGCAACCGTGCCACCATGAGATGGTCGCTTAGACCTGACTGCCCCACGAAAAGTAAATCATTGTACCTGTACTGTAGAAGGATTAAGAACGTTGATAAATGTAACAAGGGTTATAATGTACCACACTGGGGGTTGGGTGGGGGTGGGTGTTTTGGAGTTTAACGTCCTTTTCCACCACATACGGGTGATATCAAAGACGGGGCAACGATGAAAAAGCCAGCACAATATTTGGCCTCAGCCGGGATTCGAACACACGACCCGAGCATTGGAAGTCCAACGCTCTACCATTCGGCCACCCCGGCTCCCCTGAACCACACTGAGAAACGTGTACTTACAAATGACGTACAGTGACCCGGTTATATATAGTTTACATCTGAGTTTGTATCTTTACAAAATCGCTGAAACTCAGAGGATTCACGCCAACATGGATCTAATGCTCCTCGGTAAAACACAGATAAAAGTGTCTTAAGGGCTAAATAATATACAAACAAATGAAATTACACGAAGAAATGTTTTCCCACGAACGCTGACCGAGAAAAACTCCAGTAGGCCTAAACAGCCATGTTCATAAATGTAATAGTCGTAACTATTTTATTCTCAGGTTAATGTCAAGGTCATACTGCAAACCACCCCCACACATCATCGACATTGATCTTATTTCACTAAGATTAAAGCGTCTGACGTCACGCCGTAGCGGTTATAACGTCCGCTAGAATCCCGCGCGCCCTAGCCTGGGTTAAAGACAGTGTACACATTTATACGTAGTTTGCTCTAAGAGATTACTGTTGATTTGACTCGATCTATACAAACTTTCCAAGCCACCCGAAACTACCCATTACTGTTTTCAGATGACAACTATCATGCGAACAATCACGGCGAATACCTTAATATTTATTCTATTTAGTATCACGTGCCGTTACTTTATTTTTCTGACGCTTTCAAGTTTTCCTTTGGACAGACGCGAGAATCGAGTTGTTCTGCTATTTATAAATAGCCGGAATGTCGACTTTCAAATCGGCGCTATATATATTTTTTATGCCATTCTACTGCGT
>JACVVK020000805.1:50000-94649 GCA_018292915.2 Batillaria attramentaria
GACAACACCTTTACTGACATACCTGTATTCAGTGACTTTGAATCAAGGTCAAGGCCATGCAAGCTGTTTTGCCGAAAACCTCCCAAAACCTTAACATTGGCATTTTCTCAGAAACAATGAACAGCAGAGGCACCAAACGTGGTACGCTGATAGACAGCCGTAAGACCTTTCAAAACATACCATAATGATTGATCTTGACCCAAGGTCAAGGTCACTAAAGCTGTCTGTTTGTAAATTTTACATTGGCATTTTCTCAGAATCTAGAAAAGCCAGAGACATCAAACTTTGCAAGATGCTGGATATTGACAACACCTTTACTGACAAACCTGTATTCAGTGACTTTGAATCAAGGTCAAGGCCATGCAAGCTGTTTTGCGGAAAACCTTCCAAAACCTTAACATCGGCATTTCCTCAGAAACAATAAACAGCAGAAGCACTAAATCTGGCTTGCTGATAAACAGCACCAAGGCCTTTCAAGACATACCATTTTGAATGACCTTGGCTGAAGGTCAAGGTCATCAATGCTGTCTCATTGGAAATTTAAAATTGCCATTTTCTCAGAATGTAGGGGTACCAGAGGCATCAAACTTTGCTTGATGATAGACATTGACAAAACCTGTACTGGCATACTTATATTCAATTTCCTTGAGTCAAGGTCAAGGCCATTCAAGATATTTTGCGGAGACTTTAACGTTAGCATTTTCTTGGAAACAACAAACAGTAGAGGCACCAAACAAGGCACAATGATAGGCAGTAAAGAGACCTATGCAGACATACCATTTGAGTGACATTGACTCAAGGTCAAGGTCATTACAGCTGCCTGTTGTGAAATTTTACATTACCATTTGTACAGAAACTACAAAAATAAGAGCTATGAAACTTGGCATAATGATGGTCACTGATAAGCTCTTCACTTACAGATCTCATTTGAATGACCTTGACCCAAGGTCAAGGCCATAGAAGCTGTCCTGGGAAAAACTGTTATATCGCCATTTGCCGTTTTCTTAGGAACTATGAACACAAGACACCTTACTTCAGGATAGCTAGTGATAAGAACTTTACAAACATGCTCTTTTGAATGACCTTGACCTATCTCACAAGTGAGCCAAGGAGGCTTTGCTCCTCTAGTTTCTTTTCGGAACAATGACCCAAACCATCACACCATTGCTATAGAAAGTACACTCAAATAATAATTGTGTATGGCTGAAGGGAGACAATCACAGATTTGCATTTGGTCGGCAACACGCATCAACCTGCTTCACTTCTTCACCTTCTTAATCATTACCACAGAAGCACTGATTGAAATTCATCAACTCTCACAGTCCATCAGCAATAATATAATCTTACCCAAGATGGCGTCGACGACAGTCTTGTCCAGCCTGACGAGCCCAGGTTTGGGCGTGTCCGAGATAGAGCCGACCCTTCTCTCCTCCACAGTGAAGAACACGTGTAGCAGTCTGCGGGCAAGTCTCGTGCCGTCACACGGGACACGATTCGACCTTGAGGCGTTGACAGCATCCTGGAGTTGGGACTCGTATAGGTAGACTGGGTGACCAGTTTCTAAGGGTACCATCTGTATCATAGATATGGACATTAGAGATAGAGTTTACAGCAGTGTGGAGTTGCTAGTCGTACAGGTGACACAAGTCGCTACGGGAATCATTTGTACATAGAACAGGACAGAGATTATCGTCCAACTGAATTACGTACGGTTTTGTGAATGAACTTCAAGTCGAGTAAGCATGAACAAATGTCTGCTACACGTCATGTAAATGGTATCGTGTTGTGCTGACAACAAGAACAAGTGCTGTTTATAATGCCTAGTGTAGACCGCATGACCACACACACACACACACACACACACACACACACACACACACACACACACACTGAAAAATCAACTAACCCCGTAGTTTTCCGCTTCTGACTGTGTGTATACGCCAGCTTTCTGTTCGCCATCACTTCTTTTTTGTGACGTGCTTGGACCTGTGACACTTCTTTCTTGTGACGTACTCGGACCTGTGACACTTCTTTCTTGTGACGTACTCGGACCTGTGACATTAGTTGGTGATAATACACAGCTAGTTGGTTAACACAAGTTGTGGCTTGAATCTTTTGGTGTACACAAAATAAGAAATATCAAGACAAGTTAATCTTCCAATTAACTAAACAGATTTAGGTATGGGTAAGCTGGGTAAGATACAACGTTAGTCCCCGTTAGTAACAGGTAACGTTAGTCCCCATCAGTAACAGGTAACGTTAGTCCCCGTCAGTAACAGGTAACGTTAGTCCCCATCAGTAACAGGTAACGTTAGTCCCCGTCAGTAACAGGTAACGTTAGTCCCCGTCAGTAACAGGTAACGTTAGTCCCCGTTAGTAACAGGTAACGTTAGTCCCCGTTAGTAACAGGTAGTATTATGGAGAGAAGGGGGTTGACGCTTGAAAAGTACACAAAACCCAATTTGACCACAAAAAGCCTACTTGTGAAAAAACTGGTCTGCCCGTCGACATATTTTGATCTTACCAATTTGCACTAATGTGTAAGAGACATTTCCAACAGGATCAAAATGATCCGTTGTACAATACCGATTAAAATACCTGGATCATTCACTGGGTCAGCAGAACTCGAGTTCTCTCCCGTGAAACTAGCGACGTTTCTTGGTTGTCTGCTCTTTCCACGCTGTTTTGTACGTTCTTCTTCCAGTGCTCTGTTCTTTGCTATGTATCTCGTGTGTTCCTCTCCCAGTTGCCTGTTCTTCTCTCTCCATCTGTTTTGTTCCTCTTCCAATTCCCTGTTTTTCTCTCTCCATCTGTTTTGTTCCTGCTCCAGATCTCTGATCTTCTCTTGGTATTTTCTACGTTCTTCGTCCACTTCTGATGACCGTTCTTTGTATCCCTCCAGTTCCTCTTTAAGGTCGTTAATGTTCTGTTCTAGTCGTTTACGTGCGTCTTCTAGGTTTGCTAGTGTCTCCTGGTATTGTCTGTTCTGCTCCTGGTATTGTACGTTCTGCTCCTGGTATTGTTCGATCTGTTCCTGGTATTGTACGTTCTGCTCCTGGTATTGTACGTTCTGCTCCTGGTATTGTCTGTTCTGCTCCTGGTATTGTACGTTCTGCTCCTGGTATTGGCCATTCTGCTCTTCAAGATCCCTGATTCTCGTCTCCATGTTTCTCACCAACACGTCATGTCCGGTTGACCATGGGCCACTTTCAGGGACACCGCCACTAACCTAGTAACCGGGAAAAATCATCCACAGAATAAATAAAGTAAACAAAAAGATCGCATACAATCTAGGTTTGATGTTTTAAAAACTTTGATGTAGACAACATTGGATATGTATTGTAATGAGCTTGATGTATACAAATCTCGAAATGTACATAGCTTGCTATGAATCTCGATACATCCGACTGACAGAACTGTAGATTATGCAAAGTATTGCTTTATTTGGAATTATCTAGAATTACTCAGAACTCTAATTAACACACTATTATAGACTGTGATCACGAAAGCCTAATGAATGCTGGCTGTCAAAGGGCAAGTGTGAGTAACTAACTTAATCGATTTAATACGTGAAAAAAAAAAAAATCTGATCCGATACTCTACTTTTGAATAGCACACTACGCTGACCTGTCTGTGTCATCATAAAGGGACACAACTTCACTGACTTGTCTGTCGTCATCATGAAGGGAGACAACTAAACTGACCTGTCTGTCGTTATCATAAAGGGAGACAACTTTACTGACTTGTCTGTCGTCATCATGAAGGGAGACAACTACACTGACCTGTCTGTCGTCATTATGAAGGGAGACAACTACACTGATCTGTCTGTCGTCATCATAAGGGGAGACAACTACACTGACCTGTCTGTCGTCATCATAACGGGAAACAACTACACTGACCTGTCTGTTGTCATCATGATCGGAGACAACTGCCGACAGTCCGTGATCGGGTTCCACGGGAGGACTGCTACGGTTGGTTGAATCCTGTTGATAGATGATAAATACAAGATACGGTATTACACACATTGAGTGTGTTAGGCTGCAACGTCTTTTGTCCACCACAAGGATCATTTCAATCAAACAAAACCATGAACCTTCCTCCTCTGCATAATTTCAACACACAAAAAAAGTTTCCAACGTTTGCAACTTTCAGTAAAAAAAAAAAAAAATCCAAATTCACGGTAAAATGCGTCAAGTTACATTATTTTCAACATCATTGTTGGAAACTTTGTATGTGTCATTCTTTCTTCATGACGATCATGTACAACTGAATATTTTAAGTGACATCTCTTGAAAACGTATCACAGTACTGCTGGTTCTCTATGATCACATTTTCACAAATTTGCGGGAAAACACACTATTCAATGAGCACTGAACAGCATCAGTTTTAGGCCTGTTACTTCCTACAGATGCTTGTGTAGACTGTACTCACAACACACGGCATGTCGTCATAAGGTTGGGGCGGCGCAGGCAGCTGAACGTAGCCAGTCGGGGAGTCTGGGATCTGTGGTGTAGGGGAGAGTGGGGCGTGTTGGCCAGACGACCTTGGGGATGGCCTCCACTGAGACCAGGACGCTGACTGTGGTGGCGCCAGTGTAGACTGAGTGGGGAGGGGATCAGACGCTATGTCTACAGGAGGCGGGAACTGACATGATGAATCTTGGGCTGACGATGATGACTGAAGTAACGAATAGGATGACAAAGGCTGCGGTCCGTCGGACAAAGGAGCAGGGTCACGTGACGTGGACGAGAAGTAAGATGGATCACACTGTGCTGACGACTGTAGCTGGGACATCGACATTTGTGATGGCAGAAATTGCTGAGGAGGAGGTACGACCGAGAACGGTGCTGGTAAAAACTGAGCAGGTGTTGATGTCTGCTGCGGGAAAGGTAAGGCCGGGTATACAGCTGGCGAGAACGGTACAGGTGCTGATGTCAAAAGATGTGTGAATGAAGAAGAAGGATGTTGGTGTACAGGCAGGGGACGGGGCAACTGTGATGGATGTACTGGCTGTAGTGATGAGAGGTCAAGAGGTGTCCCTACTGCTGTAGCTGTAGAACCAAGGTGCTGACGATGACCTGACACAGATACTGTAGACACGGGGACTGTAGAGGGGAGGCAGGATGGTTGGGGGACCTGTGACGCTGTGTCTTGTGAAGATGATAACTGTGAGAAGACAGGAGGAAAAGATGGCGGGTTGGGGGCGGACTGTATGGGAACACGATGACACTCAGATAAACAGTTATGTGGAGAAGAACCTTGCGGGGGATAGGACGATGGTTGTGATGACGAAGACGCGTTGTGAGTGAGAGAGAGGGCTGATGGTGAAGTTGGGGGATGCCATGTTGAAGTAGAGGATAACTCCTGCCGATCTGTCAGGGGAGTTGCCGTTCTTTTCGTTGGTGGTTCCGATATAGTACTTGAATCAGCCTGGAGTTCAGTGTGTGAACTGATCGAGGCAGCAGCGACCTGAAAGTAAAGAAGCATGGAGGACATTGCCGGCACCACCCTGTAGAACATGCACACACACACACACACACACACACACACACACACACACACACACACACACACACACACACACACATGCACGCACGCACGCACGCACGCACGCACACCTGTGTAGTGTCGAGTGACTCGGTACTTTTCCTCTTCCTCCCGCTGTCTCCAGTCCCCCCGCCCGGACTGTCCACTGGGCTGTAGCCAAGTTCTACATACCGGCCACCAGTCAACACACATCAGACCGACATAGACAATTAATGGACGAGGTAATTTAAACAGTGAAACCAAATGCTTTCCCCTTTCTTATTATCATTATCATGTTTCAACTGCCATGGACACTGGGAGTGAACTACTAGCAATTAAAATGTAGTCTAATTAAAACACCACGTTCTATTCTCAGTAAATTGTAGTGCCGGGGCTGGGCGGGGCGCAGGGGGGTGGGGGTGGGGGAGCAGGGGGGGGGGTCGAAGCGAGATTATAGAGTTGTTGATGCCGAGCTCTAGGTTCTTTCTCTCTTTTCTTTTTCTTTTTGTCTTGTTACCATTGTTTTTCTCTTCTTCCCCTTACGTGTGCACAGTTTTTTTTTTTTTTTTTTTTTTTTTGGGGGGGGGGGGGGGTGGGTGGGAGGGGGATACGAAAGATACCTTGCCCCCCGCTCCCCCTCTCCCCGTCCCCCTCCCTCCCCCGAAAAAGCCACCCATTCCCATCCCATTTACGTGTCGCATTCTAGAAATAACGTGTGTCTCTCCTATTTAATATTGTGTTAGTCCGCTTGAAGAAAGCGCTCCTATCTGATGTCCTAACATGATTCAAATCATACATCTGTCTTTCATTCAAGATACCATTTTGCGTTTCAGCCACGTGACACACACAGGTTTTAGAATTACCCTACTGCAAGTAACTTTGTAACAACAACAACAAAAATCTCATCTGTTAGTTTGATCCAGTGACAACTGTCCTTTGGAAAATATATTTGTAAAGGGATTCTTGAGAAACGTTTCACAAAGTAAAAAATGCCAAGAAGCAGTTTACATTCTCATAAATGTACTATAAAAAGAGTTTTACAACCTGAGAGACACTAATCATAGGCATGGCAGCATTAAACAACCAGTCGTTGACAAGAAGTCAAGTCCCGTACCGAGACACAGCTGACGATGTGTGGGCGCTCTCTCCAGGTCGTCACGGAGAGCCGCCAGTATGGACTTGGCTAAATCTCGACACGAAGAGCCATTCCACCAGTACCGTATGTGACCGCGGTACTTGGCCACGGCAAGGTCCAGTAACTCTTGTTTTACAGACGGCGGCATGATGTGCTGGTGAGTTTCACACAGCATCGCCAGCAAAGACAAAACATCTGTAGAATGTGTGTAACGGAATCAGTGTCGCGGTATACAGCAGGGTTCATTCACACACCAAAGGCAGTTACGATCAATTAATCAATCAATCAATCAATCAATCAATCAAGTGATAACTGCGACAAGACAGGATGGCGGGTGGGGACCCTCAATCAGGCTATCAAGTAATAGTACGACGAATAGTAAGAATGATAATAAATTTCATTTATATAGCGCACTTCTCAGATACAGTGACTCATTGAGCTAACACACGTCAGTCATACACATTCACACTATACAGATCAACACGTCAATCAATACATATTACACATCGCACGATACAAAAACACATCAGTTGAAGGCCTGTCTCTGCCAAGTATGGCTACGCTAGCATCCATCTACTGCTATGAAACATGTCAGTAATAGCACTATAGAAATATGTAAGATACGTGTGCCCGAGTGTCGATCACACATCGTGTATCAGAAGGGAGATAAGACTGTAGGCCTACTCCTACACCGTGTAATACACTGTCTGTATCGTTATTCCGTTTCCGTGTTTGTCTCCCTTTCCTTACGTCCAGTAAACGAGTTATGCCACACGTCTTGTTCTGCTCTCTACTTACTATACGTTTTCCACGGGTTGTATGTTTGCCGAGCACGCTCCATCAGGCCGGACACAACACCCCGCTCTACCAACGCCCGCCTTATGACGTCATCAGCAGTTAACTCAGACCCTGAAACAGCAAGAGTACATGGATTACTCCTGCATTAACGACATGGTAGCTGTACCTTGGCTACAGTTTCTGTGAACATAGCTATGATTGTGATGGCCGCTTAGAAGTGGAGGGGAGATAATAACGGACAAGACAAGGCGCTGTAAGACATTTATACAGAATGTATGTAATCTGTGGATGCCATGAACTTGGTGATTCTAACCAAGTAAACATACAGCGGTGGTTACACGGGGAAACAACACACAGCCGCACCACATGAGCCAGTAACAACCTGTTTCCTGAATTTGGTTTCTACATGCACAGCTTGGTTGACTCTCCGTTATGTACATTCTGTACACAGGACTACCGAACACTTGTTCTGGGGGGTTGTCATATAGTTCAAAGTTTGTGGAATGAACTCCTGTCTCTCTTGCAGTCTCAGGACAGGCATTGCGATAGATTTACTTTTAGAAAAGAATTGGTTCTTTTAGGAGAAGCACAGAACACTGTAACAGACAGGCCACTGAACTCATTCATACTAGGCCTATTGTCAAAAGTTTTCCTTGACAAATGTAACCTACAGGGTACTAGGCCCAATGTCCAGACCTTCAAGTTTTGAATGGTGGTGGGAGAAAGTGTTCACAACGCACACTATATGAGATGGCCTTGTAAGTGAAGGCCGGCCGTGGTGGGAGAAAGTGTTCACAACGCACACTATGTGAGATGGCCTTGTAAGTGAAGGTCGGCCGTGGTGGGAGAAAGTGTTCACAACGCACACTATATGAGATGGCCTTGTAAGTGAAGGTCGGCCGTGGTGGGAGAAAGTGTTCACAACGGACACTATATGAGATGGCCTTGTAAGTGAAGGTCGGCCGTGGTGGGAGAAAGTGTTCACAACGCACACTATATGAGATGGCCTGTAAGTGAAGGCCGGCCGTGGTGGGAGAAAGTGTTCACATCGCACACTATATGAGATGGCCTGTAAGTGAATGCCGGCTGTGGAAGAAGAAAGTGTTCACAACACACACTATATGACATGGCCTGTAAGTGAAGGCCGGCTGTGGTGGGAGAAAGTGTTCACAACGGGGGTCGGCCCGTTATTGCGTGGGGCCCGTGGGGTCGGCCCGCTATTGCGTGGGGCCGCTATTGCGCGGGGCCGCTATTGCGCGGGGACTATTTGTCATTCAACCAGTCTCTCAAAACAGTGTAACAGAAATACCCAAAGCCAAGAGACACAGCCTACAGAATACTGTGCTGACAATCATTCAAACGTGTTCCAAGTCTTTGTTGTTGTTGTTGTTGTTGTTGTTTTTTTTTTTTGTTTTTTTTTTGGGGGGGGGGGGGGTAAATTCTCTCAAATGTTCTTTCCCTTGACTACTGCTATTGCGCGGGGTCGCTATTGCGCTTATTTGCATCTGTTATAATGTATGTCATATACTTTGGTAGCTCGGGGAAAATATCTCAGATCATGTGCTGTGATTCTCACGAGCACCAAAGTGATACAAAACAAATTTCAAATTTATCTATAAATGTTAATTTGGTCATTTAATAAGGAGTTTATTATGTATTTTATTATAAAGAAGTAGAAAAACAATGAAAACACTCATTTGTCAGATTTTTACCAATACCGGCAAGCCATCCATAATACTACGCGTACATTGACCGTCACCGTATATCAGCATTTTGATATATACTTCATTTCTGTTTATTTTAAATGATAATAAACCATTGGCAAGTGGCATAATAATTGATTTAAGTAGTACAAGAATCTGTAGACCAGCTGTTTGTTAATATCACGTAAGACGTCGAAGCGTGAAAGCGCGCCTTTAAGTTAAGGGCTGTAACTCTGGTGCATCCCTATGGATTCTTGGGAACATTTTTGAAATACAATCAGTTAGTTAGTTAGTTAGTAAAGGCTTAACGCCGCGCAAGCAACAAAGACTAATTCGCGGCTAATGGGCTGAAGGTTGAAATACAATCAGGACATCCTAGGAAGACATTTGGCACCATCGTAGTACATTCCTGGGGGGGGGGGGGGCACGGTAGGCCCCGCGTCACCTTGGTAATTATTCCGCTTCTTATAGATGATAATTATGTTCGTATATTCCGCTTCTTATAGATGATATGTTCGTAGGTCGCGCAATAGCGGCCCCGCGCAATAGCAGACCCGCGCAATAGCGGACCCGCGCAATAGCGGCCCTGCCCTCATAACTCACACTAGCCCTACCTTCACTTACAGGTCGTCTCATATAGTGTGCGTTGTGGACACTTTCTCCCACTACTATCAAACCGACTAGAGATTTTCCCCTATGCCTTATGATTCTGAATGATCCCATACAGGACGAGAGAGGAACGTCAACTGAAATTACTGGCGGACAACAGGCCTCCGGGAAGAACAGAAGAAGTAACAGAGACAACACAGAAACAAAGGGCTTTTTGATAAAGAACTTTTTCACTAAGCTTCAGATTTCGAATAGATTACACCGCACACATTAGACAGCACGCAGACAAGAGCGTCAGCAGCGGGCGTCCAGTGTAAGGCCAGAAATATCTATATAGTCATTAGTGTCTTCATAATTCTTACTGAACCCTAAAGTCATTGCATCACTCAAAGCCGAAGTCGACACACACACACCGAATACTTTGAAAGTGTGTACATACAGACAGCTTGCAGCCACATGCTGGAGGACAATACTGACAACAGGTCGCTAACAGAAAAACGTTAGAGGGTGTCTGGGCCTTTTCCATCACGTATGGATGATATCAAAGGCGGGGCAAGGAGAGCGGTGGTGAGCGGTGGTCTGATAGGTAGCGCGTCGGATTTAGCCGCTGTGCTATTGAACGGCCGTCACCAGTGTCATGGCGATGAAGCGTGGGTTCGAGCCCAGGTCGAGCTTGTGATATGTGATATCGGTTTGTCCTTGCTGTCGGGCTGCTCATCGGGGGTTTCTCTCCGGGTAATCCGGCTCCCCCCCCCCCCCCAGCAAACTTGTAGAAAATATAGGATAGGTATTGAGTAGCGCTGCACCGCGGCGACGCGCTTCCCCCGGGGGAAGCAGCCCGAATTTCCCGAAAGAGATAATAAAGTAGTTTAAAAAAAACAGACCAGCACAAATATATCGCATCGGCCGGGATTCGAACTCAGGACCCGAGCATTGAGAGACACGCTAGAAATCAGTTTATTTCTAACTGAACCTTAGACTGTCATTAAAAGCAAAAGCACGCGTACGTAATAATAATAATAATAATAATAATAATAATGAGTATTGTATAGGCGCTTTACACAATTTCATGAATCGGCTGAATGTTTAGTTCATATTGTGTTTTAGTAATGTAAATCTGTTTCCCGTGATCCAGAAGTTTCTATTGTTATCACGAGTATTCGAGAAGTGGTGACCTTGGTTTTGACTGTAGCTTATTTCGCCTCGGGCGGCGGCATGCACTTAGGGTCAAGGGCGGAGTCGCTCGGAAATTTCGTGCAAATCGCTTTGTTATGACTTGTTTACGATTAGAAGGTGTTATATAACGCGCCTAGAGTCGGCGGGTGTGTACCTCGATTATTCTGGATTCTTCTTAAGTTTTAAATATAGTAATAAGGTGACTCATGTTTTGATTTCTGATTGGTTCTTTTATAATAGTGGTTCAGAATGTGCTACAATGCTGTGTCTGTATATAAGACCCTACGATGTTTGCGTGTGTGTGTGCACGAGAGAAGCTTGTATGTGCGAAGCTTGAAAGTGCTGTTAACACCAGAGAAGCGCTGTAATAAACTCCACACGGTTATAACTTTTCTACGCGCTCACTAGTCTTTTGTGAGTGAAAGATACGCAGTTTATAAGAACTCGCCTGTGTCATCGTATTCCCTCGATAAGGCGACGGGCTCTTCAACATTTCTCCACACGTAACAGTAGCTCAGACAGATTTTGTGGGGAAAAATATTTCTGAGGTAGGGGTGGTTTGCATGTAAGGTCGACTGTCTATGAAACGACTCCATATCTTGAATATTAAGAATAACAGTGATTTTAAGTAAACATGTGGTTTTTTTTCTCCAAGTTTCTGTGAGAAGCGCCGGTCCAAAAAGGTTAAACTTCGGGCTTTCGTAAGTACATTCCAAGGTATTGGTCAACGTTTCACCGGCCCTCTAGATTTTCCAGATATTTTGTTTAAAAGAAATTCAGGCAGGGAAGTCACAACAGCAGTAGGGAAAACACAAGACATGGACAAGCATACGACGTCTGTTGTCATTTCGTTGGACCACCGCAAGGTGTCTGGCCTAACATATCCAGTAGTCAAACTTGAAGTGTGTGCACAATACCTGCTGCAGCGGCGTCATTTGTAATCTTTGCTGTGTATAGTCAATTTTTGAACCCAACCACAATATGGATTCCCCTCATTACCCCTCACAGCCAAAGGGACATAGTGGATGGGCTAGTAACACGTAAGTGCCAAGCCTCTCCTCTAAAAGTTGGTCAGTAACAAAAAACGCTGTGTACACTGTGGCCGTCATATCTGGCTACTTGGTAACCTACCCCCGTAGCAGTTAATTCTCTGTTTAATTAGAAAAAGGTAATTTAAGTCACCTATTTCAAGCAGTGAAGAGTTCATGAAATTTGATGTGGGATGCACGTTTTCCTTCTCCTGGAATCACTCTACTTTTTCCAATATGTAAAACAATGACAAGTTAAAACTGGTGGCTGCTAGCAGCAAAATATAAACCTACCCCCGACGCAGCACGTAATGAAGGAAATGGAAAAAATGGGTAAAAATAATGACCGCTGTAAAGAAGACGTGCTTGTTTAGATTCACGGATCTTTCTTCATACGACTAGTCATTGTGTTTTCCACCAAGACAAATCTATAAAAAGAAATTGCATCAAGTGTAGCAATTATGGCAGGCTCTTTTGGTAAGCACCGCTTTCAGCCCATATAGGGAACTGATAGCTTCAATTAACGGCCATCTATAAGCAATGAATCTCTCATACAAGTTCTGGAAGATAATTCTGAAACACCGAGCATGTGCCCGAATATTTGCATCATATTATACTTGTTTTCGCGGATACACCTTATCACAGCAACCAATCAAGTGTCCCTACTCCCATCATTACGCATATTCAGCCATTATTAAACAGGTTGCACTTTCGTTGGCTGTTTGTGACAAAAGTACAAAAGCGATTTCAATGAACTTTTGATATGACACAACTGGGATACTATTCTTGAGTGTGCACTGCTCTTTGAGAAAAACCGTTCACTACTCACAACGCAGCAACTACTTTAGTAAGTACACCCCCAAAATATCGCTACCGAAAAACGTGCTCACTTGGATATCATATTTCATACGTACCTGCACATGCGGTGACAAGGGAACTTCACAACACCAAAGAAGCGTTTCCTGACTAAATTGTTCAATGTTCCTAAATCTTTTCCGCGATACATGTCACCTGCAGTGACCTGCCAAGAACACAAGCATCAAATACCGCCGTTTTACAGGGTCCTTTGAATCAACGGCCAAACTAATGGCCGCAATTTTCCAGGAAGCATCACTCTGATTGGGGTAAAATTTCAGTATGTCAACAATGCATGTCTTGTCTAACAGTGACCGTATTTAGAGTGGAGTTCTGCGCATTTCTGTACCCGCAAACACGCGTACTTTGTGCACACCCTCAAAAACCCATTTATAGGGCTCATATAGTGAAAATGGCAAGATAAACGGTCGTTTTTAACGGTGACGCGGACGGAGAAAAAATTCACGGAGACCACCACAGCATTAGGGGCCTGTGTTCTTCTGAAATCTGTAGTAAAAAGTTAGGATCAAATTTGTTCTACCTTGTTCAGCAATTTTCCTAGCCTATAGGTGTAGGCCTTCGCTCTTTCGCTGGCGTCTACACAGGGATTCGAACCGGTACTGCTTTAGTGACCCGTTCGTTGTAGGCTCGGAACCGACGGCCGTCTGAGACAAATCAAAGTGTGAAGCTTCCATTTTGTCAGACGACAGCTGGAACTTTGTGTATTCCTACGTAGCGGTGCATGGGTACTTTTGAGGTACATCGTTAATTCACGTGTGAGTTTTATGGGTACAAAGACCACGCGTAGTGGATTACGGAATTTTCAACCATAACCTGTAATAGCGGTAGAGTGGTATAAAACCAAATATTGCGTTCCAACACACATACATACATCTGAACTTCACAAATGATCAGCTGCTTTGTTTGCTCAGTCTCTTGATCACCATCACAGATTTTACAGAATGACTCGGGAACCGCATTAATTTTGGTCTTCATATGGCATACGTGACGTACAGAGTGTAAATAGCCAGTCGATGCACAAATGCAGGTCATCAAATCATAAGGGCGGCGGAACCGGAAGGAGGGTGGCGGGTGAGGTTTGTCACCGTAAGTTCAATATTTCCAATAGACATTACACCAGTACACCACACTGACTAAAGCAGCATGAGTGATATTCAGACAGACAAGAGCGTCATCAGCGAGCGTCCAGTGTTACGCTGAAAATACACATAGAGTCATTATTGTATCTTCATAATTCTTACTGAACCCTGAAGTCCCATCGTCATTGTCAGCATCGTTATCGTGATTGTTAGTATCGTCTAGCACACATTTCTTACCGTGGAGTTCTATTGCCATTGTACTGCCGACCGCTAACCAGACGGAGCGGAGAATGTCGTCTTTAGTGCTTTCTGGTAAATCCTCAGATTTCTGTGACACCAGCCTAAGGAGCAGGCACAGGTATTCTGTAAAAAAATAATGATGTCGTGTTTTATCAAGATAATCACATCTAAAGTACGTTCTCGAAAGAAGTAGTGGGAAGGGGTGGGGAAGCACGCTCTAAAACTGCTTAAACGCGTTTTTCCCAAACAGGAGTCGAGAGAGACTCAAGTGAGCGCTAATGCAATCCTGATCACTTTTCATAACTGTAGGAAAACATAAGGTAAGATCTTATTTACATCACTTAAACATGACTGGCAACTTTTTAAGACACTTTGGACGATTACGCCGGGTCACCATACACTTTGCTTTTAAGCAGAACAATTCCATGTATAACAGTTTGCAGTCGATCAATGCTTGACATTAACGACCACTAATCGATATGTTGGATTTCGGGCCATACAAGTATCTTCTCTCCTAACAACTCCCGGATTTTCACCGAATCAAAATCACTATTAAAGCAAAACCCATGTTGCATGATGTGCGGTTACTGACCGTCAGTGGCATCAGCGTCATCGAGTAGTTTCAGAAGATCCTTGGAAGCCGGCAGCAGACAAAGGGGAGACACGGGGGACGTGGAGCGTGAGTGTGGCGGGGACTGTCAGGAAAATAACAGATCATACTGTCAGTTACACACTGCTGTCCCCAGAAAATACTGTCGTGCGTAAATGTCTCACACACAGATATGCACGCACGCACGCACAGAGAGAGAGAGAGAGAGGGAGAGAGAGAGAGGGGGGGGGGGGCTTCCTTTACTGAAGAATGATAATAGTGACATGAACAACTGCCGTTTTTCAAGTGGTCGTTGCCTACACTAAATGATTTAAATTAAAAGGAGTATAAAAGCAGAGAAACTGAGAAAATGGGAAGTAAAAACAAACAGAAAAACAAAAACCAAAACAAATACATCTTCGTTCAACGGTAAAATGAAAGATGCATGAATGAATAATCTCTCTCTCTCTCTCTCTCTCTCTCACACACACACACACACACACACACACACACACACACACACACACACACACACACACACACACACACACACAATCAATCAATCAATCAATCAATCAATCAATTACATTACAATGAAAATGCAGTAATACATGTGTAGGTCAAAGCATTGTAAAAGTGGTAGCGTCATACTAAATGAATCCTGAAGTACAAGTGTATACACATGGTGAAGTCTGTAGCCACGCCCACTGAATACAACCAATCGTGTACGGCAACCGCACGCAGCGCACGCTTTTTCACCTTCTGATCTCCCTGCCACATACTCGGACACGCTTAGCAACAGGTGTGGGCTAGCTTATCGGAGTAAGGCCGCGTCCACATGAAAAGCGGTTGAGCCGCGCTGTAGCTGCGCTGTAGCTGCGCTGCGGAAATAGTAATAGAATTTATTGTTGGAGTGGCCACACGAGTCGCTACCACCGCGCGGTTACCGCGAGCTCACTGCTAGCGTCGAGCGGTCGTAATGTTCCAAACAATTATCACCGCTCAAAGCTCGCCGTGGCCGGCCTAAAAATAGATGTGATGCATTTTTTTTTTTTTTTTTTTTTTTACGTGATGGGGGTGAGCGGTGGTCTGGTAGCGCGTTGGATTTAGCGGCTGCGCTACTGAATGGCCGTCACCAATGTCACGGCGATGAAGCGTGGGTTCGAGCCCAGGTCGAGCTTGTGATATGTGATACCGGTTTTTCCTGGCTGCCGGTCTGCTCGTCGGGGAAGGCAGCCCGAATTTCCCGAAAGGGATAATAAAGTAAATAAACAAACCAAAAAACAAACCAAACCCCCCAGAAGAAGCTGCTTTTGAAAATGACATACGCCGACCAAACCTTGGAATTTATCACTTTGGTTCAAGACAGGCCTCATCTTTGGCAAAAGCAGCACAAAGATTCCAGTCATTAACCGGGATGTGCGCCAAAAGTTGTTTGCAGAAATTGCAGAGAAAACTGGACTGACAGGTGAGTCAAAGACTTCCACAGTTAATTTCTGACATGCAGGACCCAAATACACTCCGTTGCGTGTTAATGAGATGAACCCAATAATCTCTGTCATCAAAAAAGAATTCCTCGCCGTATATATGGCGATGGTTCAGACAACTCTGAAAGTAAGAGATACCTCCTCTCTGCCATTTTGATTCTGTCTATGAACAGATATTACAACAAACCGTGCACAGCTAGCGGCAGGCTAGCATACAACTAGCTACGGCAGTTATTCATGTGGCCACGCAAGCTTTAACCAGCAGCGCAGCTGGCTACTCGTTAGCTAGCCGCTAGCTATCGCCGCTTTTGGTGTGGCCACCCACCGCTCACTGCTCAACAGCTCGCTTACCGCTAACTCACAGCGCGGCTACAGCGCAGCTTGTCATCTGGACGAACCCTAATACGCTCACTTTGATTGGACAGCATGACCTGTCAGCCAGGAACTGGTTACATGTCAATTGCTGAAAGCGAATAACTGCAGAACACATTGGTTTAGGGATCGGAGCATGAGAGCCAGAACTTGAACTGAGAGACTTGTTCTAAAGGGGGAGAATGAAGTGGAGTTTTTGACGGCTGGCGGGAACTAGTGTAAGAACTAGAGAAGGTTAAACTCGTTTTGTATCTATATCTATCTTTAGGGGGCGGGATACTCTGAACTTGAGTTTAATCTAGAAGCAGCAGCAGAGAGAGGGTGGGTTGGTGGGTGTTTCGGAGTTTTACGTTCCTTTCCACACAGCAGAGAGAGAGAGAGAGAGAGAGAGAGAACAATATGAACACACACACACACACACACACACACACACACACACACACAGTACAGAGAGAGAGAGAGAGAGAGGTGCACAAGGGGGAAAATACAACTTACGTCACTTTCGTCCATTGATGAATCAGATGACTCCATCCTTTTCTTTATCTTCTCACTGTCCGCATCCTCACTTTCTTGTTGTTCAAACCCTCCTTTGCTGAGAATCTTTTCTAAGACAAAATAATTATGAATAAACCGTGTAAACAGCATTATCATCTACCATTTTCTATTTATACACTTAAATCTTTGTCATCTTTGTGATTTTCAGATCGTTTTGAGCTGTTTTCGTGGTGTCTATCATCACACCACTTAGACAACTGCAGTGGAAAATCTCAAATCCTGGCACTGGGCCAACTAAAGCGTACTCAGTGACGCAGTGCACACACTCAGCGGAGAGTGTTGTACATGTACCTACAGTCGTAGAATTTCAATGTTCGACCGCTCACACAGTGTGTAAACAAGATTGTATTGCATTAACAGCTCTACTGACGAATCATCAAGAAAGTATTTCGAGCACACAAGTTTACTCACAGAGAAACTGTCACAAAACAGAAGCTGGCTTCGTAAACATAGAACAAGCCAGTTTAACTTTCCTCGGAATACGTGTACTAGTAAAAACATTCCAGAATATTCGTTCTGTAGAAAACAAAATTATGGGACACGCGTGAGCACACGTGGAAAAAAAAGCAGATCACTGGGGGTCAACTTACTGCCTCATTGTCGTGAATCATAACGTATAGTGACTACACGTGCAAACACACTGCAAGCACATTGATACAAATAACAACATTTTGGATAACGTCAATATAAATATATTCGTTTGGAGGGATTCTGCTTAAACCTTGCAAAACCAAACAGCAGTTTCACTAAAACTGAGTAGCCGGGAGAGCGGCACATAGCATACGTTGCACCGTTAGAAATAGTCTCCATCTTCTAACCAAACGTTTGTCTGTTTAGTACAGGGGCTAAGCCGAGAAATCCACCTCGGCCGGGAGTGGCCTGCGCACCGTGCTGTACAGCAAAAACTGTTTGTTCGGTTTAGTCCAAGGCTGTAATCTCAAACTCAATGTTACAGTCACAGCCTACACATACACACCGTAAACTTTGAACCTGGGCTCGTCCTGCAGACCAGGGGACAGCTCGCATATAATATCTCTGGCAACGCCGTCAGCGTCATCCCAATAAAACTCAGACTCGAAATCGAATGCCCGTTCAGTGCCGAACGTCAAACAGGCAGAGCACAGAATGTCCTTTTCAGTGCGTTCTGGTAAATGTCCATGGTTTGACACCAGCTTCTTGAGAAGGCGTACATAGTCTGCAAAAATGTAACAGACATCTACATTGTTACCACGTCCACAGATGATTGATTATAGACGGAAAACTGCATGCGCAAGATCTGTGTGTAGTAGCTTTGTCTGAGTCTTCCCCAATCTGATCGGACATACTCGATAAGAGAGTACTTTATCTAACACTAAAACTGTCTCCTCCACCTCTCCCCAGTCGTTTTCGTGAGGAAAATACAGTGTTGGTAAGGTGCAGCACCGCGCACACTCGTCTTAGAATTCGTTCAGTTAAGATGGTTCCTTGTCGCTTTACGCAGAAATACGTAAGTCAGTAACAAATAAATTTGATTTTAAAAAAATTAAAAGAACATCCATACAAACACTAAAGTAACTGACCTTTAGTGGCTTCGGCGACATCGAGTAGTTTTAGAAGATCCTTGGAAGCCGGCAGCAGACAAAGTGGAGACACGGGGGACGTGGAGCGTGAGTGTGGCGGGGACTGTCAGGAAAATAACAGATCATACTGTCAGCCATACTGATGTAATGGTATTACTGATTAGTAGTAGAGTTATACAACTTGTCGTAGCGCGCGCGCAGGCACACACACACACACACACACACACACACACACACACACACACACACACACACACACACACACACACACACACACACACACTAACACACCACACACACTAACACACCACACACACACACACACACACACACACACACACACACTAACACACACACACACACACACACACACACACACACACACGACCGAACGACCGGCAGAACTGACACTCGTACATGATTTGCTTCACGTGATGAGGAAACGTTCCCCTTCCTTTTCCCTCCAGTCTCACTGGCCTCAGCCCCTCGCTGATCAAACACGCAACTTCTGAGGATCAGTTCTAACAGATAAAATAACATAATATCACACACACACACACACACACACACACACACACACACACACACACACACACACACACACACACACACACACACACACACACACACACATCATGTAATACTGGCTCTGCAGCCCTGCATGTAGATTCGTGTATAATCGTGGGTACTGCTGGACGTGTCCGTAAATGAGAGAAAATAGATTGAAAGACTTCTTCAGTACGGAGTTCATTATTATGGTGTATGACTGACCGAACCTCGGGGGCACGATGGATATCATACTTGAAGATCCCATAAAGACGACTAGACTCGCATGGAACCAGTCATTAGTTTGAACAATCATGACTTTATTAAATATTTTCTTTTTAATCTGAAACCTGTGTACCCGATGTACATATTTATAACTGATCATTTTATCTTGAAACTTCTTGGAATCTTCTTTGCATTTTCCTTATTTTGTCATTGTGAGTATCATATCGCATGTAAATACTAATCGAAATTCTAGTATCCAACTTTTACAACAACTGTTGATGTGTTGAAAATTGGCAGCAACCACTTAGTCTTTTAGCCAGCAAACTGATCGTACATAAAACTGGTTCTCTTACTTATCGTGTACACATCATAATAATGCTGGACATTTTGAAGATAGTATATAGTCGAATTGATTCTTGTAACTCTAAGATTACACATGCAGTCGTACGTACGGTAAAACTTGAACCTTGGCCCTTCCTTCAGACCGGGAAACAGAGTGAAGATGATCTTTACAGCACCGGAATCATTGTCTAGGCCTTTCTCATAAAACAAGTAGTGTTCTATAGGCGGTGAAGCACCATACACTGAACACGCAAGGCGGAGAAGACCTTGGGCCGTACTTTCTGCTAAATGTTCACGTTTCTCTGTCACCAGGTCGTAGAGAAAATTCAGGTAGCCTGCAAAACAGTAATGATCGTCATACTGGAAAACCATTAAAGTATTTTGAATAAGGAGGAAAAAAAGATGAGACAGAAGAAGATGAAGGCAAATTCCTCTATAAAAGACTGTTAATGCTTGTGGTGGTGTACAGTGGAGACATCAAGGGGGCAAAGATAAACCGTACATTCTTTGACTATAACACGGAGTAATGTAAGAATCATAAAACACGACTATAAGCATTACTGAGCTCAGCATGCTTACAAGGCAAGTATACATATGTAAAGACATTCTGTATAAGTGATGCGCAACACTATTCTAATGGGTTTTTTTCCTTTTGTTTTTGTTTGGTTCGTTTGTTTGACCATAAGGGTGTTGCCCAAACGGGCAATGGGGAAAAAAGAGTTTATATAAACAGATTTTATATCCTATTACCCGTTTAACTGTCACCGGCCACACTCACTTATAAGGAAACTGGTGATATTACTACTCCTGCTTAATCTTTTCCTGTCTGTGGGTTGAAGGAATGAGGAAACTGACATCTTGAGTACATGACATGATATTCACCTATTACACACATTTGTTTAAACAGCAATCAGCCTGACACAATGTGACATGTACCATGTAAAATACTACACCTGGAGTGAAAACGCCAAAATTACTACTACTACTACTGATAATAATGTTAATGATAAATACATTTTTATTGTTCTGACTGCGACACGACTTCATAGCCTCAAGAACTTAAGACTGACGCACACTAAACAAATCTTGGCCTCAGTGTGCCAAATACTTTGTGTCATCTTTGCTTGTGAAATAATTAGAAAAATAAAGAACGAAAGAAAGAAAGAAAGAAAGAAAGAAAGAAAGAAAGAAAGAAAGAAAACAAAAACGTGCCCAGAACAAACCCTGCGTGCGCAAAGAAACTGCATGAAAAGAGTTTTTTACTGGGGCGTTCATTTAATTTTCTAAAGCGAACTCGCGACCCGAGCATTGAAAGTCCGGCGCTCTACCATCCGGCTATCACGGCGACCTGCACCCACTTGACGTAAGGACGAATATGAACAGGACCGACACAACAAACGGTCCAACAGAAATATTCTTCAGACAGCAGCCTTCATCTTGTCCTCTGTCTGAAGGATTCTATCAGAACAATGGTTGTTTGGTTCTGTTTTGTTTTTTTGTTTTTTTTTTCGGAACAGCTTACTTCGGGCAGCACACAGCTTCTGAAATTCCCATTATTACTGTACGTTTCCTTGTGTCTCTATCTCCACTTACTGTCACCACCGTTCCGTCCTCTGTTCACATCTACATCTTTTTTTCAAGATCAAGCAGTTTGACAACACTGTGCGTGAGGTAATGAAGGGAGGTAAGTATACTGTACATGTATAATGAAAATAAAATCCTCACCTGCTTTATCACGCCTCTCGTTGGTCTGTCGGACACGATCCATCAGAATATCAACAATGCCATTCTGTATCAGCGCGCGTCCGAAGACGTCATTCTTCCGTAGTGCTTCACCCAGGCACCACCCTTAAAAAGAAACGGACTCATTAGCATCTTCTCCGGTGACTCTTCAAAGGAAACGGAGATCATACATTAATATCGTGGAAGATTGTGTATTTTGTTTGTCTTTTGTGTGTAAATACGCACTTATTTATCGGCGCAAAATACTTTTGACTGTTTGCACAATACCTAAAATTTCAACCACTAACTACAAATTATATTCAACCTGAAAAATGAAAACCCATTCTGTACAGCCACATCAAAACAGACAATTCATCAGAAAAGTGTATGTAACACATAATATTATATGTATTACAGCCCATTCACTAAAAACGCTATGTGTAATATACTATGTATTGCAGACTCAAGACGTCTCATTTCCCAACTGTGGAACTCAAGGGCTGTGCTCAAAGCTACGATCGGTTTCTCTGTTTGTTTTTCTGTCTAACATTTTGTTGGGTTTGATCGTACAGCCTGCTTCTCGTTATCGGTTTGATCAAATTATGTCTATGGCACTGTTTTAACTCATTCAAGACGGGCCGATTTTGCCTCAATCATACCCTGTAGACAGGCCCTTTTTTTCTTTTTTTTTTTCTTTTTTTTTTTTTTGGGGGGGGGGGGTGTCACAAAAATAATATAAGAAAAAATCAAAACAAGATACAGACTTGAAATTTTCAGGACAGTTTACCATCATATTTATGTAGAGATTGCTGAAATGTCCACTTTCAAACATAAATATCTTTCTTGTTATTTTTGTTGTAAAGAAAAAACCACGATCCGTATATGCGGCTGTTCGTCCAAAACCGATGTGCGCTGTAGGGCCGCATATGCGATTGTTCGTCCGCAAGAGAGTTAAAGTAAAAAAAAAATCAGCATGATAAAAAGACATACTACTAAAGTAGACTTGCGCTCTAAGCGGTGTGTGTGTGTGGGAGGGGGGGGGGGAGGGGGGTAGCCCTCGAACCCCCACCCCCTCTTTTTTAGGGTGGGGTGGGATGAAGGGGGGCAGAATATCAACTAAAATCACGTGGACAGGAAGGGAGAAGAAGAAAAAAGAAGTAGAAGAAGAAGGAAAAGCTAAAGGTTTGTACGGAAAAACTCCAATATCTTGATTTGCCCTTCGTTTTGGGGACACCCCCCCCCCTTCCCCCACCCCCACCCCCACCCCCGCTCGTTGCTGGGTTTTGGGTCAACCGTGCCCCACCTCGAAATTCCATCTTCCGCCGCCACTGCATAACAATAATGTTAAAGTATGTTGTTAGGTTTACATATCATAAGACAAACACCACTGTAATGTGATCTCCGCGTCTGACATCAAAAGCCTGTCCAATGCAGACAGTCTTACAGTAGAAATACACACGCACATGTCCGAGCTGCATCACACACGATATTCACGAAGTTTTTTGGTAGTCTGCTGGTCTCCTCTTCCGTCACGATGTGAACGAGTGTCCGTGCTGCACACCCCCTGTGTAGAGAAGTAATCATGACCAGAACCACTGACTTACGTGGACCAGCAGCACGTCGTGCGTAAAACACAGACAGAAATGAATCACATTCCCCACTAAATCTTAAAGGATCAGCGGTGTAATACCCAACATAAGAGAAAACATAAGAATGAATCTCTGTGTGTGTGTGTGTGTGTGTGTGTGTGTGTGTGTGTGTGTGTGTGTGTGTGTGTGTGAGAGAGAGAGAGAGCCGAAATCAACTTTAAACTTTTTTTTTTTTTTTTTTACCGTATGCATGCTTAAACCAGCATAAAACGCTGTTTGTGAAAACGGAGTTATGAAGGGAATCATTTAGTTTTACTTATGCAGTCTGTGTACACATGGTTAACACGAGCATCGTTACAAAATCTAAATAATTATATACACAACGAATAAAAATCATAGAAAGGATCATCGGGTATTACTTGTTATCGCGGTCAGCAGACGGGAGGTACAGCAGTATGACGTCAGTTGTCCCCAGCTGACGAAGCCGCTCTCTGCCCTTGTCGTCTGACTCGGCGATGTTCATGATGATCTCCAGACAGTGCCTCAATAACACGCCCTGTGACTCCTGTATACACAATGATTATGTCACACAGTGTGAGTCATTCACTGTGTCTGGTGCAGTGTTGTATTGACTGGGTTGTTATCGTCTGAATGATCAGCACAATGATTCAACCTGTGTCTGACAATGAATAACACGTGCTAGCTGTGCACAGAGTCTCAAGAGTTAATGCCAGAAATGGTTCGTTTTTCCAGTGTGCCGTATAAATCATGTTTTGCTACTAGTTGTACCACTTTAATCTGTTTGGTTTTTATTGTTTCTTCAGTTTGGTTTGATTGTCATCTGACTTTATCGGATTCGCATTTTACCTACTTTCATTTCGTTTTGTTCGTGTTTATTTATTTTACATTTGTCATGAATGTCATTTTCGGTTAATGTGTTTCATTTATTATTTTCAGTTCTTATTCAAGTTGTCCTATTCCGTGTTAGACATACCGTGACAATGTAAGTCATAAGCAATATTTTCATGACCACAATAAATGAATGTATTGTTTATGAAAGAGAGAACAAAAGTCTTGTCTATACGTAACACACAGCCCCCTCCACACGATCATGATGTAAAACACTGTAGTTATAGAATTCATCACAGACACTATGAGCTGTACTTACAGTGAGAGTGTTGTCCATGTGAGGCCGGTACCAGTCCCTGAGTTTGTTCACCAACACTGGCAGCAGACGGACGTCATCACGCACTCTACACCACACTTCTCGGTAATTGGAGAAAGCGAAATCTCTATCATAGTCACCAAGGATGCGCGCTGCTATATGTAGAGGACTGTCTGTTGTATCGTCGTCCCTGGCTGACCTGTTGTCTGACTCAAGTCCCTCCACTATCACATCACACAGCAGATCCATGATCCCGGTCTTCACCAGGCGCTCGTCAGCTGTATTCTTCTGATGTTCGTCTTTCCAAAGCAAGCTCCACCTGAAATCCCAGCACGCCTTTTGTATTTCTTTCAAACGATGGCAAACGTCCCTTGTGTACGACCCATCCTGATCCCGCCTCACAATGCCGATAGTGTTTGTGTAGAGAGTGGAGAGAGTAGCGAGGTGTTTCTGGGTGTCTTCAGGTAATTCACTCTCTTCATCTTCTCCATCATCCTGTTCTTTATTTACATCTCCAGGCAGGTCTGGTTCCCATGGTGCCTGAGATGAGGCTGGACCGCTACCAGACACTGCACCTTGCATTTGGGTAGTCCCTAGATACTGTTGCCTGGCAACGAATGAATGCTGGTCAGGCTGAGACTGACTGGTCAGCAAACTTTGGTCAGTTTCAGTGTGAACCTGTGACGTCGGATAATTCATTTGAAAGAGAGGAGAGTTGGGTTGTCCGGCCATCAGTGTTGACTGTGTAGTTCCGAAACTTGAAACGGTTACCGGCCCCCGTGGTGTGGTGGTTAGCACTTCGGACTATGGACCGGGAGACCCGGGTTCGATCCCCAGCCGCGGCAAGCGGGTTTTTTTTTTCCTACCTAGGTCGGCTCCTACCCAGAGCGGGTGTGCTATGGGCCCAATGGGGAGGCTGTTGTCACACAGCCGAGCTTCACCCACTTCAGGGGTGCGACTTGGTATGTCACGCCGGCACAGTGCACTTATCTTGACGCGGTGTGCTGGCTTGCGATCCCTGATGACCCCTAGAGCTATGTCAGTGGGAGCGTAGTGCTCCCGGCAGGTTGAACCAAGCTGAACAGGTCTGTGTTGGGTAGGGGACTGACCAAAAGTGCAAACTGGGTTAGGGTAGCTGGAGCTCATTAGCTGTGGCAGGCAATCCAGCTAAGTGAAGGGAAAACACTGACAGAAAAACCCGGACAGGACATAGTCGTCAGCCGTGGCAGGCAAGTGTCCTAGGAAAAGGAAAATTCCAAACAAACACCCCCTGTCTCCCAGCAGGGTCACCTGAGGGCAGGAGGGGCTCTCTACATCCAGGCGAAGGAAGCCCTCCTAGGAGAAGGAAAACTCCAAACTCAAACCAAGCCAACGAAGTCGGAGTGTCGCTGACTATGCCCAGGCGGACATAGTGTGGCAACCCGTCAGGGAGACGTGCACACACGCAATCCAGAAAAATGGCCAATGCCTCAGAAACGGTTGACGTCAGTCTTGTTCACACACCACAAAAGCACGTGTCCCGGCCAGCACTTGAAGTGAATTAGTTGTGCGATGCAGTGTGTACAGTAACGCAGCAAGTAATCAGTGAATGTCAAGACAGGAAGTCACGGCAGTTAGCTCCGCGAAGCCTGAATGCATTGAGTGGGTGTAATTCGATTAATATCAGTCACATTCCGCTTAACGGTCGACGACATTGACAAGAAGCATTTGCAAGTGCAAACTGACACAATGATGTACCGTGCTGTTTGAAAATTAAACACTACACTTTGAGGTTACGCGCGCAATTCGTGTCCGCTGACTAAGTCTCCTCTGAATGCGCCATATTGACCACAACACAGCTTACAGTGTTTTGGCTGACGAAATCACCTGAAGTTTAAACTAACGCCCCGCTGGCCAGCTTAGTCCGGCACAGCGAACGAAAGTGACCAGTACACTGTCAAACACACAAAGACGTTGTACGCTGGATCACTGATACTAGTAAAGTATATTACACAAAATGCCTACAACAAGGAAATATGTTCACCCGATCATGTCCGTGCATAGAAATGTCTACTCATAGCTGAAAATGACTAGTCAATGGGAATTCCCGATCTTCTCTTTCTGTCTGTCAGCACAGTGAGCCAGTCTAGTCAAGTGGCGATAAGATAACGTGCGTAATGAATATTCATGTCGTCGAGCACACTTCGCAGGCTGGCTGAGCGTTTGAGGCCGGAGACAGCCGAAAACTGAAACAGACCGACCGGCCACCACTGAAATAAACAATGACAACTGAAGAAACTGTTTGAACCAAGTTGATCTTCTTGAGACAGATTCGATGTGAGCTGCATCAGAAGTATTTATCATCCGGTAAAATTACGATTATGAAATTAATCGCCCTGGGTGGGTGGGTGTTTGGGGGTTTAACGTCCTTTTCCATCACATAGGGTGATATTAAAGACGGGGCAACGATGAAAAAGCCAGCACAAATATTTGGCCCCAGCCGGGATCGAACTCACGACCCGAGCATTAGAAGTCCAACGCTCTACCATTCGACCACCTCGGCTCCCCTAATCGACCTGGATACACTGAGAACCACCGGTTCAGACGGTAAAAGTCTCAATACGCATGACACTAGTGACAGGCAGACAACAACGTGTGGAAAGCTTTTCATCGAATGTGCTGCATCAGTCACTTGTTGGAGACCATTGTGTTGACTGTGGCCGGCGTGTAAGTTGTTCTAGAAGTGTACCGCGTACTGAGCAGACGACATTATTTGGTTGCAGACTGCGGACCAGCATGACGGCGCTGATTGGTGGCTGTTTTTTTTTTATCAGCTCCCAGTCTGTTCCAACATGGACCGTAGGCTCAAAGAAAGTTGTAATTCTCTAAAATTAGAAGCCACAAAATCTCAAAAAACGGTCGCTAACAGGCCAAATGACATTTCTCTATCTGGCCAACAGCCTTAGAGCTTCGCGGCGAAAAGCGGTAGTTTTTCATCTCAGCGGCGTTACAAACATAGCGGCTTTCAAGTTCATACAATGAAGTGACACAGTACTATAAACATCGACATTTCTGGCGAGACAAGTCACGATATTGTGACTGTGACTGTGAAAGTTCAGTAGTGTAGCGGGGCGATACAAGTACTGTATAGATCCTGCATTATATCATTTAATGTAGTTTTTATGTATAGTGTGTGTATGGAGTGTGACGGCGATTACAGAATGGACAACACCAAGATAAATTTCTAATGACGTATTTGTTTTGAAAGAAAACTTAAAATAGCAATAAACCTAACCGTGCTTGTTCTGTATCTATACATTGAATAAACCTTAAAAAATCAAATATTTCTGCTAATGTGGTAAAATAGTGACTATGAATGTTCACTGAGTAGGCGATAAAAGTACTACAGAGTGACGTACTGTAAACGTAAAGTTTCACTGTATGATAGTCGACTTGTCTGGGTGTTACGTGTATTGTACTGTGACTTTAAACGTTGAGTGGCAATGTATAATTTAATGGCGATACCTGGTAAACATGAAGTGGTCGCGTCAGTATATCAGTATTTCCCACTCCATACAGCCGGCAGTTCAGTGTCACATTAATTTATAGTCTGTGCACCGGACAGCAGGGCCCGTATGTAGAACTCGAGGTTAATTTAACCCACGGCTATTGGCCTAACCCAGACTAGGACAAAAGAAACTCCAAAACAAAATTAAATTAAAAAAAACAGGAAGCGAAGAAAGAAAGACAACAATCCTTCTATGACGGCATAGGCACCTTGGAATGGACCCGCTTCCTGATTTAAAAACAAGGAGGAACGGCCCCGTCCTACAAAGTTGTTTCTCCAAACTTCATTTTATTTTGTCTGTTTTGTTGTTATTGTTGCCGGTTCTCCCCTCTCCAAGTTCTACCAATGACACTAGATCCTCTACGACCTCGACCGATTAGCCACGTGACTGGGGGTGGGGCCGGGTGGGGGAAGAAGGGGGAGAGAGAGAGAGAGGCAGAGAGAGAGGGTGGGTGGGTGGGTGTTTAGGAGTTTAACGTCCTTTTCCCCCACATAAGGGTGATATCAAAGACGGGGCAACGAGAAAAAGGCCAGCACAAATATTTGGCCCCAGCGGCCGGGATTCGAACTCTCGGCCCAAGCATTGAAAGTCCAACGCTCTATCATTCGGCCACCCTCGCTCCCCAGAGAGAGAGAGAGAGAGAGAGAGAGAGAGAGAGAGAGAGAGAGAGAGAGACGTCAGTTCCGTGAACTAAACATTTGACGTCATACAGAGAGAGAGAGATGACGTCAATTCCGCGAAGTAAACTTTTGACGTCAGCCTCTAGCACTGAGATGGTCTGAGGATGCTTGTTCATGTCTTGTGATTTCCCTGTTGGCTTTGTGACTTCTCCGACTGAATTATTTTTCACATGAAATCTGGAAGATCTAGAGGGCTGATGAAATGTCGGAAGCAGTGACGATACTTGCAGATTTTGTCTGTGACGTCAGTCTCACGCTGCTCGTCTGACAGATGATACTTCTACATATCTTGTGATTTCCTTGTTGCTTTTGTGACTTCCGTGACTGAATTAATTTTTACATAAAATCTGGAAGATCTAGAGAGCTGATGAAACGTGGACTTAAGTGCCTTGGATTGTACTTACGAAATTGCAAAATTGGAACTTTTTTGACCGGCGCTTCTCGCAGAAACGTGAACAATGTGTTTATCAAAAAGCTCTGCTCTTCTTAATACTAAAGCCATAATAGTGCAGTAGTTAATGTCATATGTGCAGTTGGCACAAATGACAAAAATACCGGAATGATGAGTAATTTGAAGCAGTCGTTTCATAGATATTTGGCCTTATATGCAAACCACCCCTACCTCGGAAATATTTTTCTTACACAAAACCTGTCAGAGCTACAGAGCTGTGCTACGAAAACAGGCAGTATAATTGGATGATCTTCCAAATTTCAGAAAATGAAGCCATTTGAACATTTTTTTTCGAAAAAATTCGTGACATGACCGATTTTTTCAAATCGGCGATAACTGTTCTCAAAATGCGGCAGGCTAAAAATCGTGAAAGGTAGCTCTGGAGAATATGACTGCCCATTTTACCTCAAAGTAAAAAGCCGTCCGGCGAGGTGGTTTAGGAGATAGTCATCATTACATCCGTCCACACACACACACACGTCTCACAACTCCCGCCAAAAAGAACGCAGCAGCATAGTGTGCACGTAAGGTGTCTATGACGCAGATTTCGTTACGTCACTGTGTGCGTGAAAGTAAGTATTGTGTGGAGAAACGTCACAGTCTTGTTTTGTATCACTGAAACTTGCTGCTGCGCGTAGCAAAATCTGCCCCGTCTCATAAAGTTGTTTCTCTATAGAGAAACAACTTAAAAATTACCCTAGAGATAGTTTAGTTCGAGGTTAGACTCTAACCCCGGGCTAAACTCCCTAACCCCGACTTTTACATGCGGGCCGAAAGCGGCAATGTCGAGGCCGAGTACGCCTACTATGCTGCAGGTGGGAACACGTTGGAAACCTGTACACGATAACTTGCATATCGATCGGTTGTGGCTGACGCCATGACACGGATGCGCTGCTCTTGTGTTGAGCTAAGTGTAGCAGTCACAACGAATGTCGACACCTATAGAGTATACAGTGTGCTGTTCTTGTGTTGAGCTAAGTGTAGCATCTGATGTCACAAGGAATGTCGACGCCTATAGCTATGCAGTGTGCTGTTCTTGTGTTGAGCTAAATATAGTATGTCACAGCGAATGTCGACGCCTATAGACTACTCAATGCGCTGCGAAATGTCGTCACACACGTGAACATTTCAGTTTGACAGCCGGTATTAGTGTTTTGGGAGCACAGACGTGAACGCCACAAAACCGACATTTACTCTTGTGTTGAACGATGTGCAATGTCAGAACTGACAACGCCTGTATAGTGACTACAGTGAGATACACGCATGAATGCTTATTTCACGGCGCTGTTATTTGGCTGTTGACACAGACGTGGAGACATTGTGACCAACCGACAACAGCTATACAGTGTAGACGGGGAAATCAGTCTATAATTGTCTCTTCCTTCAGCCCAACCACAAAGCAAGATCTACATCGCTACCGACTTATTGCTGCTGGACCACCATTGTATTGTCAGTAACTAACAATGGAGACTGGAAGTTTTCACGCTTTGATGAACACCGCCATCAGTCTCTCTGCGTTTAGTGTCTGTCTAGTCTTTATGGAGTCTTGCAGGAAAGATGAAACGGCCATCTTTTGTTGTTATACCTGACTAACGCACGTATCAACACGGCGACTTGGTGACCAGACTAGACTAGATGTGGTTCCTGTGCTGACAGAGAGGGTGATGGGTGAATGCCGAACACTGCACCTGGTGGTGGTGGTGATGGTGTAGCCCCTAGATACAGTTGCCGGGGATTCGGCGTTGTCATAGTTCCTGTATACTGTTCCTGGGCGACAGATACTCCTGGCATGTTCCCTGGATAGTGTTGCTGAGCAACCGTTCCTGAAGCCTTCCCTGGATACTGTTGCTGGGCAGGTATTGTTGGGATCATTCGTAAATACTCTTGACTGACAGACAGTTAGTGCCAGCGGATGGAGAGGCAGGGACTGACTGACAGGTAAACCATGACTGGTGTAAGTGTCAGTGTATGACGCTGGTGGATAATTCATGTGAAAGAAACGTGAAGCCGTTGGCCGTGGCATGTTGACAGTGTAGCATGGAACATTAAACTATAGGGCGTCTTGTTCATAATTCACACGTACACAGTGTTTTATTTACATGGAAACATTAAACGAGGGAGTCTTGTTTATAATTCACACCTACACGTGTTCACACCGACTGAGCTTTACTGTTCCTGTTCAAGGTGTTATCTCTGCGCTCGGAAAAGCCCATACGCGCTCCACTCAATCTCTCTCTTCCTGTAGTGACAGCATCACTTGCTGGTGACAAAACGGGGCCACCGAAGGTGACATCGACTGCTACAAACACAGGGTAAACACACGGGACACAGAACGACTTACCCTCGTCAGTAATTTGGCAATGTCATGAACAAGCTCTGGTCAGATGTGGACAGCTACACACACAACGAACTCAAGATTGCAAACAGTCGTCAATAGCTTATAAGCCAAAGACCATTCGCACTGACTCCGGTACCAGCACACTGTTCAACTTAAGCTTTTCTCCCAAACGTGACAGGTTGCCCCAGAATTACAGATTCTCGTTTCACTGTGTGTGGCTATAATGAACAAAATCACAAGGCAAGAAAATTCTTGTACACTAATAAAACATCCTGATGTTTGAATACAGCCAACCAAAAGAAGGGACAAGTTCTGATGTAATCCGATTAAGTCAGTTGGCACAGTGTCTACGTCTTGAATACAGTTTATTTATGCAATGTCACCCGATAAGAGCACACGACAAATCGTTTCTCGTTTTTTAATCACAGCATGCTACACAAAAAGTGTTCAAGCTAGACTATCAGCTTATCAGTCAGTTCAGAGAAGCAAGCTTTCTTGGGAAACATATCCGTTGACAGAACTGACGCTACAGTACAGCTCTAGAAGAAGTAGTGCAATGGTAACCAGGAATGTTGAAAATCGTTGGGATATCCGTTGTAAGCAGTCGTATCTTAATCCTTTTTACAGTATGATTGGATTCCGCCTTTGTCGGGAAACCATCATGGCAGGTAAGTCATCGTTCACAAACGGCCTAAGTATGTCGACAGTGATGTTGGTGAAACAGATGAAACTTGTATGGTTCTACTTTACTGGAACTGTCAATAATGTTGATAGCACGGTATAGTCCTCGTTATTTCACAAACTCACACAGTCGCCGGTCTTGCACAACTAGGGGGCTCTCCTTCGCTCAAACCGGCTTCACACACACACACACACACACACACACACACACACACACACACACACACACACACGCACACACACACACACACACGCACGCACGCACGCACGCACGCACACACACACACACACACACACACACGCACGCACGCACGCACGCACGCACGCACGCACGCACGCACGCACACACACACACACACACACACACATTCTGTACCCTCAGTGAGAATGTGTTCTTTATGCATGAACGGATCGAAACTCAGGTTCCTTGAGTCAGCTTGTAGCCTCGCATGGGCGGTCCCAGTAAATGAAGGCTGTGCAGGATGTGTGTGTTTGTTCGAAAGCGTTGTACGAGTTGCGTCACACACACACACACACACACACACACACACACACACACACACACACACACACACAGAGAGAGAGAGAGAGAGAGAGAGAGAGGGTTGTGAAAACAAGAGAGGACAATATAAACAAGAAGTATTTATTTATAAAGAAATAACAACCTCCAAAATAGACAATTTCAGAGATGCACGTAATAATTAATTTATGGCACTCCAAGTTGCGTATGTCCAGTGGTACGTCGGGAACATGCAAATACTCTCTCTCTTCTGTTTATTTTACACACATGGCACACACACACACACACACACACACACACACACACACACACACACACACACACACACACACACACATTTGAAATCAAATCAGTGATGGTCCACATAAATAATGTACCGATGACAAGAGAACCGACTTTTCTCATGCGACACACTCAACACTAAATTAACACAGCTACAGCAGTCTGTACACTTTCATGACACACGAACAATGCACCTTAGTTTGTATTGGATAAAAACATTGCGCCTTTGGAATCTCTTCTGTAGATCTAAACAAACAAACAAACAAACACACAACGATAGGTAAAGACCAATATTGAACTATTAAACAAACATCTTGCACATCAAGACATCAACAGCCGTCATCGTCTGTTAATTCAATGTGTTGAGTCACATTGTTGAGTCATCAAATTACATTCATAGCAATTACAGTCCTTGAAATGGTCTCCATGGTATTTTCTCGGAATGCGTTAATAGAATCTACAGGTCACGCCTCACTGGTAAAGGGTGGGTGTTTGGGGGGGGGGGGGGGGGTTAACGTCCTTTTCCACCACATACGGGTGATATAAAAGACGGGGCAACGATGAAAAAGCCAGCACAAATAATGACTTGGCCCCAGACGGGATATGAACTCACGACCCGAGCATTACAAGTCCAACGCTCTACCACTCGGCCACCTCGGCTCCCGCCTCACTGGTAAAAAGCCGAAATCTCATCCAGAGCCTGTGTGAACTTGAGGCGGTCAACTGATGACGCGTCGCAGTACTGGTCCAGTTGTTCAAGGAAACACAGCGGATCCTGGTGAAAACACCAACGTCGGAAAAATTATGATAGAATTGAAATAAGAACAGTCACTGATTACATATCGGTGACTACTCGTATCAACCCTTTTACTCTCAACTCCATCGGCGTCTTCCCCCCTCCCCCACCCGACCCACCCCTTTCCCCTTTATACGTTCAATACACAGGCCACACATTCTCAGACACCGTTACCCATCCCAGGAAAACACTATTTTTGTTTCTATGTACTTAATTGTATATCTGTTCACAAGTTCTGTTCATTTATTTATTATGGACGTCAGTGCGTGTAACTATAAGCCAAACACAGTAGAGTTGGCGTATGGTGAAGGGGAGGTAATTTGATTGTTGTAACGGGCCACTCGGGAAGAGTGAGATAGATAGTAAGGGCTTAACGCTGCACAAGCAACAAGACTATTTCGCGGCTAATAAGGAAGAGAGAAGCTACAGGAAGAGTTCTCACACGACTGTAGATTGGGTAAGTTCAGGGGTTTAACGTCCTTTTCCACCACATACGGTTGATACCATGCAAAGAAGGGGACAAGGAGAGAAAGACCACCACAACCATTTCGCCCTGGTCAAGAATCCTATTCATGACCACATGATTATAGGATAATCATTTCTGTACCAAGAACCTTATTGCAGCTGCGTGTCAGAAACACTGGGCATTACACAGTACTACACTTTGACACACAAGTGACACACAAACCAATACTGGTCGGGAGATCATACACTCACCTCAGCACGAAGCGTGTACAGGTTGACAAGGTCCTCACCACACAGGTTGTCAAACCCTGTCCTGCAACAAACAAACAAGTTAAAACTAAGTTTCATCATCACAGATTCTGAAGACAAATGCTGTGTTTATTATCGTACAGGTTTGCTTTTGTGAGCGTGTACGGTCAGGGTCAGAGAGACAGACACACAGACGGACAGAGAGAGAGAGAGAGAGAGAGAGAGGAGAGAGAGAGAGAGACACACACACACACACACCGGCACACACACACACACACACACACACACACACACACACACACACACACACACACACACACACACACATACACACACACAGACCCACAGAACACAGAGAGAGAGAGACACAGAGACGGGGGGTGGGTGGGGGGAGTTGGGGGGGGGGGGTCAGAGCGGCGGACAGACAGAGGGACCGGCAGACTGACAGAGAATGGTACATAAATACGACTGTACATAACACTATTCCTATTATTCCTATCATTATTCCTCTTACCCACGGATGCGAAACTTGCGAACCCAGAACCGGATGTGCCATGGTGTCCAGGTCCTGATTCTCTCAATGGCAAGCGGTTCAACATCATTGGCCTCGGCTGGTGCGGTTCTACAACAACTGAAAGAGAGGAAACAACATCAAGTTCGTTTTCATGTGGCAACAACACAAAAGGGAAACAGTTGATACAATTACTTTATTGAGATGATCGAGAACAACAGAAACAGGAGACATTTGGCCAGGTATTTCAGATGAGAAATAAATATGCTACGACCCACCTTGACAGTGAAAAACGTATTCGCTCTGCGTTCCTTTTAATATCCAGTGTTGGCTACAAAATGGTATCAATTATCTTCGTTATTTTTTTTTTATAAAATGACAATTGTCATGTACTGACACCACTAACCTCTTTCCATTTAGACTTTTCCACAATTAAAGACTTAAAGCCTTCAAGGTAGATGGTCGTTGACATGGACACCTACTGAGGGTCAGTTAATTTGTTTGTTGTGTGATTAACGTTCCTTACAACTATCTAAACGTCATTGATGAAAAGGGAATAACAACCGATACAATAGTAATAAACTGATACAATAGTACAATAGTAGTAAATTCAGATTCTGTGCTGTTTATTCAATCCACGTATCTTACTGCCACAGATACAAACATCAAAACTCTTCATAAGTATGAGACACAAAAATCATAAAAGTGAACAATCATAATCATTATGCCGTCCGCCTCTGCCCGACATAGCTGTTCAGGGGAACTAAACACTATACATTGGACGCTATAACATAGTGCCGGGTTATGTCCCCTGCAAGAGGTGGTTCGCGTTTGTACTCACCACAGTCGCCACATGCAAGACCAGATCGCGAGGTAGAAGGGAGGAGCCTTGTCATCGTCCCCTGCCTGAGATCGGACAGCACCGATCTTGTCCTTGGTTTCTGACTGGCAAAAACAAAATACACAGAATACTTCACTAACACGCCCCAACTTTCCCTTCCACCAGCCCAAACACCACCACCACTTTCACCAAAAACAGCCTAGAAAAATTGAGTGGCACAAGTATCTGACACCACGTGAACTCGACTGCTGCACCTCACGCGAGCGGGTTGGGTGGAAGGTTTTCATTGGACGATTGCTCTATTTTTAACACAACGTCAGCAATACGCGAGCCCGCCGGCCGCCGTGGATAAAAACAGCATTGCGTGGGCAAGCCAAAAGCGTATCCCTACTACGAGCAAATTACCGTCACGGTAATATTTCAGTACCTATCTATTCCAGCAAGGATTCAGCAAGTTTGTGAACGCGACGAAAGACTGGGCCGGCTACTCGGCAACAACAAGAATGAATACTACAGCTATGCTTTGGAAAACAGAAAAGGCAATGTGAGACACGTCACTCAGAGGCGATTATTATTACAGTAACTATACAACTGCAGCAAGTGCACAGCCTGTAACGTCTCAAAAGGTCTAAAGAGATTACAGTAACGTCTCAGTAATTTTCAGCAAGAGTTCAGCAATGTCTTCTCAAGTAGAGATTAATAACAGCAATGTGTCAGTAATTTTTCAGCAAGAGTACAGTAATGTCTAGCAAGTTCAGGAAACGAACAGTAATGTTTCAGTAAGTTTCGGCAATTGTGAAGGAATGTTTCAGCAAGACGACAGTAATATCTCAACATGTCCAGCAAGGATACAGTAATGTTTCAGTAAGTTTTCAGCAAGAGTACAGTAATGTCTTAGCAAGTTCAGCAAGGACACGGCAATGTTTCAGCCAATTCAGCAAAGGGCACAGTAATGTTTCTATCCCAACAAGAACACTGTAATATCTCAGTAAGTTTCCAGCAAGACTACATTAATCTCTCAAGAAGACTAGCAAGAGTACAGAAATCTTTCAGCAAGCCCCGCAAAAGCACTGTAATATCTCAGTAAGTTTTCAGCACGACTACAGTGATACGCAGCAAGGATACATAAATATTCGATTTCACCAACAGTACAGTAATATCTCAGTAGGTGTTTAGCCGACTAACTTTACGTCTGCACTCAATAAATATCTCAGTACGTTTTCAGCAAGAGGACAGTACTGTTTCAGCAAATCCAGCAACAGTCTAGTAATGTTTCAGCAAGGTTTCAGTAAGACTACAGTGATATCTCAGCAAGTCTAGTACGATCACCGTAATGTGTCAGTCATTTTTCAAGAAGAGTACAGGAATATGTCAATACGTTTTCTGCAAGAGGCAAGTAATATACCGGAAATTAACGTCTTAGCAAAATTACTGTAAAGGTGACGAGCGTCAGCCTTGAAAACTACACGCAAGTCACAAAAAATGGTTTATCGCATTCGGAGTTTTACGTGTGCTGAATTTGTCAGGACGACATGTATTTCTTAGTTTATCGACAACAGTTGTTTGTAGTTTGTAGACACCGCTATTGATGGATAGACTTCTAGTCGTTGGCAGAGCACCGTAGCTTGATAAGTGCAATGCTTCGATCACAGCGTAAATATTTCATCGTAAAACGCTTTCTAAAACTGCAAATACACGAAAACGACAAACACGACAGCTTGTTTCGATATTCTGCTGGATACAAAGCAAAGTTTTTCCTACCTGAAAACTCATCATGGAAGTGTCTCTGTAGCGTATTTCTCAATGAATGACAGACGACCGCGCGTGTGTCACAGTGTTTATGTCGTGTGGTGCGTACAATCATCCCGGCCTATATGTATCTACTCATATGACCAAAGCCGTCAGCACTGGTTCAGCAAGATTTCGGCAAATATTCACAGTGACGTTTGAGCAAAGAATCGGCAAATGTTCAGTACGTTTATGGCAAAAGGATTTCTCTGACAGCAATTCAACACGATTCAGACACGATGTTTACCCATAATTATATAATAATAAATGGCTTTTTAGATGCATTTTTTAAAAATTACGAAAGTGCGGCCGGTAACCGAAATTCTCTTTGGCGACTATGTTGGGGCACACACTTGTTAAACTATAAAGTAAAGGTAAGCTTTTTTGAACGTTTGGCTTCTTAGACAGCCAGCTTATTTGCCGAATAGTCTAACTCAATGCTTATTTCAGTTTATGGCTAGATCGTTCAAAAATGATTTTTTTTTAATTTGAAGGACATTTGTTGTATTTAAAACTGAGCTACACAGGCAAAATTCTTACCATAAGCATGCTTCACGAAGTAAAAACACATGCTGCTGTGCCTGACGTAAACAATGACGCTGTTTTATAACGGTAAGGTATAGAAATGACAATCGTTGAGAACACATCACTGTCAAACAAATAAAGTTTTCTCTCACCTCAAAACTCATCGTGTCCGTTCTATTCTGTTTCAAACACAAGACAAGTAACTGGCGATAGGCCACTATCTACTATCTACACTACTATATGCATTCCCCTGTCAATCCATTTTGCGCCAGCGTGCGTCTAGTCATACAAAGTGAGGAATACCACTCGTATTCAGCAAGGAATCGGCAAACAACTGCAGCAACAATTCAGCAACGATTCAGTAACGATACGGCAACGTTTTATGTGTGGTCGATATTTGAGTAATGTGCGCCACTAGGAAGGCTATCGTCGGCCAAACTAAAAGTACCCCCCCCCCCCCCCAAAAAAAAAAAAAAAAAGAAGCCAACTGCACATACACGAAACTAAAAAAGTTTTCTCACCTAAGAACTCATCATGGAAGTGTCTCTGTTGTTTCTTTCTCAATGAACGACAATACCAGCGCGTGTCACTGTCGCGGTGTTTATGAAATTATGAAAAGCATACACTGAGGGATGCCCTTTTCCTCTTTATCTACGTGTTCCAATTACAAAACGATTTGTCAAGCGGTAGGCACTGAATAGGTAAATTCACGATGTTAACAGAAATCCGTAATACAGCAGTAGGCCTACAAAATGTTTGACACGTAGAATATAATTATGATAAACAGCAAGTGTGTTTCAGCAGCGAATGTGTTTTAGCAAGATTTCGGCAAGAACTCACAGCAACTTTTCGGCAAAGAATCGTCAACGCTTCTGTTCGTTTACTGACGACAAAATAAGTTTCTCTCACTGCAATTCAACAAGATTCTGCCAAGGTTTGCCCATATAAAATAGTCAAACGGATTTTTATATCTGTTGTTTGAATAACTGATAATTGATTACTGAAGTGTGGCTGGATACCGAAATTCTCCTCGGCGACTATGTTAAAAGCACACTCGTACTACGCCAACAAGCCAAACCATGCGCGTTCAACGGTTGGCTTGTTACACAGCGAGATTGTTTGTCGAGTAGCCTAAGTAAGCGCTCATCTTATTCTACCACTCGATGGTTCAAAAATGATTTTCTTAATGCGGGACAATTCTTCATTCAAAATTCAACAACACAGGCAAACTTCTGCCTAAACACGTTAAGTGAAGTACACATGCTGCTGTGTCTCAGGTAAATACGTATACGGTTATGCTACTCAGTAACGGCAATACATTGGAACGACAGTTGCTGAAAATAGTTCATATGAAACAAGCAAAGTTTTCTCTCACCTCCAAACTCATCGTGTCTGTTCCGCTGCTTTGTTTCACACGAAATATGACCAGAGACCACGCGCGTCTACACTATTACAGTCAGTACTTGCGCCCTTTGCCGCAGCCTAGCGAGTTTATAGCGAGTGCGCATGTCAGGATGTCTAATCATAGTTCAGTCGGCACATTTTCAGCAAGGTATCGGCAAACAACTACAGCGACGTTTCAGCAGAGATACAGCAATGATTCAGCAACGATACGACAACGACTCAGTAAAAACACGGCAACGATTCAGTAGCAACACGACAAAGTTCTCCGTGTGATCGGTGTCTGTAAGAAACTTTCCTCGCAAGGGAGACTATTTTCTACTGACACCCCGAATACGCCAAGAGCATTATTATCAGGTCTGACGTTTTTAGCGAGTGTTTCGGAAAAATATGAAATCACAGTTTAGTGTCAGACTTTCTTTGTCTGACATTTGACATTATTTATGCGTCACCGATTCCTACATGTACAATTCAGAATATTGCTTTCTTCAATCGAATTTTATCGAGGTGGGTTTTTTTTTCGGTTTTCGTTACATTGTTTCAATGACACAATGCTCTACAAATGTATAGTTTTGATATTCTCAAACAAAGGGCCATAATTACACTAAGAAGGCAAAGCAAATAAAGACATGTAATACTGTTAAACACAGAAATGGGAAAACATTGACACTTACCTGACTTGAAGAAGCCAACATCCACTGGATTCTCAAGCACATGACACCCAGAGAAACACAAATTTACACAGTTTCCAGTGAAAACGTACATTTTGTTATCCTCAAGGACATGACATCCAGAGAAACACACATGCATTATACACAGTCTCCAGTGAAAACGTATACATCTGTCATCTCCGAGCACTTGATATCCGGAGCACCACACATGCATTATACAGAGTGAAAACGCACACATCTGTCATCTCCGAGCACATGACATCCAGAGAAACGCACATGCATTATAACCAGTCTCCAGTGAATACGCACACATCTGTCATCTCCGAGCATATGACATCCAGAGAAACACACATGCATTATAACCAGTCTCCAGTGAATACGCACACATCTGTCATCTCCGAGCATATGACATCCAGAGAAACGCACATGCATTATAACCAGTCTCCAGTGAATACGCACACATCTGTCATCTCCGAGCATATGACATCCAGAGAAACACACATGCATTATAACCAGTCTCCAGTGAATACGCACACATCTGTCATCTCCGAGCATATGACATCCAGAGAAACACACATGCATTATAACCAGTCTCCAGTGAATACGCACACATCTGTCATCTCCGAGCATATGACATCCAGAGAAACACACATGCATTATAAACAGTCTCCAGTGAATACGCACACATGTGTCATCTCCGAGCATATGACATCCTGAGAAACACACATGCATTATAAACAGTCTCCAGTGAAAACGTATACCTACATCTGTCATCTCCGAGCACATGACATCCAGAGAAACACATGCATTACACACGGTCTCCAGCGTAAACTAATACACCTGCCATCCAAAAGCACATGTCACTTAGAGAAGCACACATACCCTGCACACGTCTCCAGTAAAAATCCTCAAGAACATGACATCCAGGTAACCACATACTTGTCCATCATACACAGTTTCCAGTTAAAACGTGCAAATTCTTCTCTTGATCAAACAAACGCGTAACTCATGGTGTCGACGTATTGTAGTAATACCTCCGAGGAGGCCAATTACGAAGTCAACAAAACAGTGAAAATATGACATGCATTTCTTTGATTTCTTGACATCAACTATTTCACACTTCATTTCATCGTATTTCGAGACACCTCACAATCCGCATCTCAAGAAGTCCACACGACGATCAGAAAAACATAACACTGACCCGTCTGATCACAGCTTGTAAAACAATTGAAGCAATAGTTTTGAACAGAACACTGCAATGACGGTTGAGAAGAGAGCTACAATATAGAGAACTATACGCTAAAACGTACTCTCAAAGTCACTCTCCACACAGACACAAACCTATCCAGCACTCAAAATTCTGATCTGCAGAAACTGTAATGAAGTTGTGTTTTCTTTTTCAGTTTAAAACAATTGCCGCAGCACTGCGTGGTACCGACTGTTTTCCAAGTTGAATCCACATGAACACTTTCCTTTCTGCATGCATGCAATAAAGGACATTCTTTGCCCAGGAAACTGCCGCTGGTTCAAAAATACTGACAGTTTGTTCTTCGTCTGTTTGCGGTTTTGTTTTGTTTTGGATTTTTCGTGGTGTTCTATGAGAAACTTTGTCTTAAATTTTACGAGAAACGTTGTCTTTACCGTTCACCCATAGCGTGCTATACAAAGGGGTCGAAACACTGCTCGGTTGCCATTAACTTTAGTAATTCCGTTAACACTATCGAATAAAGTCCATTGAATAACAGAACTGTTCTATGCTTGTTACCAAGAACTTAGTCGTCATCAAGACAGGGTTCAGCTGAAGCCCCTTCAGTACCTGCTTTTGCCTTGGATTTCTGTGGTTTGTCTCCCTTAGACGTTGACGTCTTCTTGGGTTTGTCCCCCTTAGACGTTGGCTTCTTATTGCCTCTGGATCGGAGTTCAGTCAGACAGCTGGCCATGGCACTTCCCACTTTACCCCTGCTTGTTGTCTTGTCCACTGACAGGCAGTAGGCTGCAGTTTGAAGTCAGATAGACATGAAGTTAGAACTCAAAGTACTCAAATGTTCAAACATGCGTCAGTTCAACACTGACATGTTGACAAATGGTACTTTTGTCATCGGATGAATGATCTAGGTATCATTTTCTAAACAACTGGTTGCTTGTGGTTGTTTAACGTCCTTTTTCACCACAGGAGGGTGATAACAGGACGGGCAACAGCAGCGACCTCCCTGACGGTAGTAATGATAATAAAAACAGCATAGGGGAAATAATGTTTGCTGGAGTAGAATTATTTCTAACTTACCGTTTATTTAGCTAATATCCAGAAGGTTGGCATGTTCTTAACAGCAAATACAATATGTTATGTTTTATTGTGAGTCGAGCGTTGCAAGTGAAATTTGTCTGTGACAGAAATGCGAACAAATGTAACAAAGTTGATGATATTTACTATGATAATGAATAATGCCTACAGAGCAGATGAACCTAACCACAAACAAGACAACAGAACAAATGCAATCCATCACCGGCCCCCGTAGTGTAGTGGTTAGCACTTCGGGCCATGGACCGTGAGACCCGGGTTCGAGTCCCAGCCGAGGCAAGCGGGGTTTTAACTACCTAAGTCGGCTCCTACCCAAAGCGGGTGTGCTATGGGCCCAGTGGGGAGGCTGTTGCCACACAGCCGAGATTTACCCGTTTCACGGGCGCGACTTTGGGGATGCTTCCCTTGGTATGACACACCTTATGATGTGGACGATTACACGGCCGGCACAGCAGGTGCCGTAGTTCCCGGGCCTGGTTAACGCCGGGATATTCATGAAGGAAGCGTGAAATGCGGCCCTGTCTCGCAGTCCCAAACCACACGGACCTCCATAGCATCATCTTACCATCATCCTCATCTCCATCATCATGAAAAATAATAATAATAATAATAATAATAAATTGCCCCAGCTTCCGAGCCCCCCGTCGATTTCACACACGATCTGGGAGAAACACCGCTGGAGCTCAAAGAGTTGGGGCACCAAACACACACACACACACACACACACACTCACACACACACACACACACACCACACTACACAACACCCACACACACACACCTCACAACAACACACACTCACACACACACACACACACACACTCACACACACACACTCACACACACCACACTCACACACACACACTCACACACACACACACACACACACACACACACACTCACACACACACACACATTCGCACTCAACATGTAAAACGCGGGCATTTTTCTGCAGCCTGAGCACAAATTGTACCAGTAAGATGCGGTCTACTTGTATAACTCGTTTGTTTGTAACTTTCTTGTTTCAAGACTATACTTAATAAAATGTTTAGGATATCAGTGACACGTTTTGGGGGGCTTAAATGATGTAAAACACACACAATTTGTGTACAGTACAGTTTTACATACTGCACAAATTGTACATGTAAGATGCGGGCTAGATTGCATAACTTCTTTGTTTGTGAATTTTATGTTTCAAAACATTTGTATCTAGACTGTGTGGAGTATACGTGAAATGTCTGTTGGCATAAAAAAGCAGAAACATCCATACAGTGAGGTACATTACAATTTAAAAGATAAGCTCAAATTGTACATGTAAGATGCGGGCATTTGATGAGCACAAATTGTACCTGTAAGATGCGGGCATACGATGAGCACAAATTGTACATGTAAAATGCAGTCATATGATGAGCACAAATTGTACATGTAAAATGCAGTCATACCATAAGCACAAATTGTACATGTAAAACGCAGTCATGCATAAAGCGCAAATTTCATTTGTAAATCGTGGGCATGTCTGAAGAGCACACAAGATGTCTAGATGTAAAATGCGGGGGGTTGCCACAACTGGAACGGAAAAATGGCACACAGCAACGCATTGTTGATTTAGATGAAATGAAACTCAGAAATGGATACTCTCTCTCTCTCTCTCTCTCTCTGGGAGCTGGAATAGCAGAATAGTATAGCGTTGGACTCTCAATGCTCGGGTTGTGAGTTCGAATCCCGGCTTGGGCCAAATATTTCTGCTGGCCTTTTTCTCGTTGCCCTGTCTTTGATATCAAACTGGTGGAAAAGGACGCTAAACTCCCAAACACCCCAACTCTCTCTCTCTCTCCCTCTCTCAACGGTTTTACCTCGATCAGGTAAGTAACAACACGACCAATTTCTGCCGTCACTAGGTATGAAGACTCGATTTGCAGTAGCAGTCTATTACTGGATAATTAGCACCCCCACCCCTCCCCTCCCGGAACGGCGCCAGTAAGTGGACACATACCTATGTTTCACATGGTGTCTTTGTGGATGGTTATGTCCGCGCTGTAGTATATTTCTTATTTAAGCACATGTTTGAAGGGTAACTGGGGTACTTTTGTTAACTTGAGACTTCTGTGTTAGTCATTTGTCAAAGTAGCTAAGTAATTAAGTCTTTAGTAACTGCGTGTGAATTCAGTGTATTGATTGAGTGAGTGTTTAGTTGTCTGATTCTATTTGTGTATAAAGGTAAAAAAGGAACCGCTATTTACCTGTGTGTAGGAAAGGGAGTGAATGACGTTTTGCATGCGTGCC
>JACVVK020000806.1:0-94071 GCA_018292915.2 Batillaria attramentaria
GGGGGGGGGGGGGGGGGGGGGGGGGGGGGGGGGGGGGGGGGGGGGGGGGGGGGGGGGGGGGGGGGGGGGGGGGGGGCTCATAACAAAACTCTAGCATTTCCTGAATCTTTTCCTGAGAATAGTGAGATGAGATCATCTTGACGATGACGTAAAAAGAGAGTGTAAATGCCATCAAACTTAAGGCTATCATGAAACTACTAGCGCTAGGACTTTGGGAATGGAGTGACTGATGAGAAAATGGAAATGGAGACGAGTAGTTTATGACAACTAATGACCATCTCAATCATTATGCATGAGTTAAATAAAAGTAGAAAATAATAACGCATATATACATAAGAAACAACAAAAATTACACTCACATACGCACAGACATAACGCTCAACCAACAAAACCAGAACGCAAGATGTTACTGAAAACGGTCGTAACAGCGAAAACACAATGGTAATAACAGCGACTAGGATTCCTTCCCCCAAGTGATAAGAATCTTGTGGCAGATGGTGTATTTTTCAGGTGCAAGATGACTGACTTTCGAGCGAGTAATTTTTCTGTGGTGGTAACAGGTTTTGAAGAATGGCATGACTGCAGAGGAGACACAAACTGTAAACAAGCTACGGCTGGAATGCAGGGATAACGTGCAGACTGTAAAAGGCGAGAAAAGCAACTGGTTGATATGTGAACGACTTGTCAACTACAATACACAAGGCTGGATCAGTCGCTCTGGACTGAGAGAAGAAAACAATCGTACCCGGTGCCAGTCGCCAGAGAAGCATCCTACCTTTCATCTCAAGAACAGCATTTTCTGGTATCTCTTTCCCTTCTTCCTTCTCTCTTTTCTCAACCCGGCTTTTGAACTCCTCCTCGGTGGGCACAACCACCACTGCCTTGCGTTGAAAACCTTCGAAAGGCTGCATTTTACGTCGTCGGGCAGATGCATACACATTTGTCTAGCGGGGGTGACAAAATACAAAACAAATTCGTGAGTATTGAGATCCAATATCGGCAGCGCTCTGTGCCAACAAACATTTTACTTGTCGATTGGGCGTATCATGCCGAGCAAATTTGCCTTGGCATTTTAAGGCGAATCTCAGGGCATCTGCAACATACTGCAAGAATAGAAGTCGTTACATCCTTGGTGTCATTTCCACTTGCTGTCTCCTGTGACTGATCCACTCTGCCTCTTCTCTGTGCCATTCTTCTGTGTTCCTTTTTTTTCCCACCCGTTCCTCGATGAACCGACACAATACATTACCTTGTTCTAATCCAATGCAGCTGAAATGCAACTGTGGCAGTTAACGAGAATGTCAACACACAAAACTTACCTGCAAGCTATAATTAGGAAGCCAAATTAGGGAACATCAAAAAAATGATAACAACCTTGTCCCACAGTGTATGCCCTAATCTACCAGTGCACTACAAGGGGTTTAACCCACCCTCCCCCTGTTTAGCTTCCCATCAAAAGACGTCAGTCAAATGCCTGTTCATCATCTGTGCAGCAAGTAGTGGTGAAGCAATAAAAACATCAGGCAATTTAAGCAAGTCATATGTATCATCAACATCACAGTCATCGTAAACATCATCATGGCCAATATTGCTCATCCATGCCAATCCTTTGCAGAAAATCAATGCAATCCTTTAAATCCATCCATACAACATTCCAAGAGTTGAAAAACAGCATTCATTCAAAACTCCATACTGCCTTTCAATTAAAGCATGTTGCTGTCGTCGTGTCCGATCCCAAGCAATGGCAGCCACTCAGCTCAGAGACAGAGGATCAAATCTTCATTAATGGTGTATCATTGTACAGATTCCTTTGACATTGCAGCACCCCACTTGCGAATTCCACTTGCGACCCACCCAACCCACCCCTTTAGTTTGATGTTCCCCCCTTCTAACCTGTCAGTATGGTGGCACTCACCTCCAGGACTTGTGGGTGGCAGCAGCCAATGACACTCATGTTAATACTCACCTGCTCAATGTGCAAGTAATGGAGGATGTCAGCAGACACTGACAGACATGAACCCATTAGTATCACATGTGATGATCTGAGCATTTCTGAGTTCTCACAGCATTCAACATCCTTCCTGTCAGTTTTACTACTACGGCCACTGTCTGAGCATGGAAATTGCACTGACCATGTAACACTTAGTGACTTACTCCCCAACGACTTGTACATGTATACATGTACATACACCACTTTGGAACTTTGGTTTATTGTCAATGTCCGTTACTGCCCAAGCAAGCACAACAAACTGACTATACTACATGCGTACATCTCTTATTCAACAAGGAGCTGAAAACACAGATGTCAGCCAAATTTTTTCATGATACCGAGTACTGCTGGTGTAAGTGTATCACTGCTATCAGTAAGCAATAAAGACGTACATCTGGGCAAACTTCAGACCATACTAATAGTTATTACTAAATGTGAGCCACGATGAAGGTCTCCTCGCCTTCAAGTACATTCTCCTGTCTTACAGAATACAGTTGAAACCTTTGTCATCACGTTTCAGAGAGAATAGTCAATACCCTTGATAAACACACTGGCAGTCACACCTTTCAATTCCATCCATTCTCTAACTGTAGTGTAAGATGTGCGTAAGACTACAAATACAACGCCCCCCACCCCCCTCCCTTGAAAGGGAACACGAGCTCTTTAGGTGTTTACAGCCGAAAATCAGCTATGTAGCTACTTTTGACCATGTTGATAAGTGAAGTAACTTTCCAAGTTCTGTAGCATTACCCGTACCTCTCTGAACACTACCTATTTAAGTAAGCCAGCATTAGCCCACAACTCCACAAACCACCTCACAGCCATTAAAGAAAGAATGGCTTTGTCATAGCCGACTTAACAGTCCTGATACAGTTATCTACATGATAAGCCCAGTGTGAAAACTGCAACAGATCATCATGCAGTTGCACCCACATTCCATTTCATGCCTGTCTTCAAGGTAGACCTCTCGTGACCGTGGCAGATTTTATTCCCTGGTAGTTCATATTCAAAAGACACATCCAAACCTCTGCTGTGTAATTTACTAACTATAAGACCATCTCTCAGTCTCACAAACTCAGTTCCTAGTCTGCTGCACGACCCATTCAAATACATTTACTTTGAGTGTGAGTACTTTATAGTCAAAATACTTCTTGGCTGACACCCGACGTAACATGCTGGCACAGCCGTCAACTTCCTCAGTTCCTGACAATCTGATACTTGTCCAGTAAACATGCCATAATTAAATCATTTGCTTAAACTCCAAAAACACAGTACAGTTGTAAACTCTCCAAAATTCTGCTTACTGACTGCTTCTCAACACCTTAACCACAAAGCCCGACAACCAAACACCCTATCCAACTGCCTCCTCATCAACCTCAAGCAGTCGAGTGTGCGACACCTCCAGCCTCTCCTTATGAACTTTCAAACACAGTTCATTGTACTTACGATCAAAGTTGCAACCCCTTTAATAACTCTGCCTTAGCATTTACAGAAGAGTAAAACCACTTCAAGAGAAACCACAGTTCATGATTAAACACTGCTAGGCAAAATCTAATTCTTCCCTCCTGGTTCTCAACAGTACAATGGAATGGGACCCTTTTCAAACTACATCTTTTCACCTGAAGAGCAGGATCAAAAGAAAAAGAGGTCCATGTCTGCTGACTGCAACATCCTCCAATACACATTTTCGCACCACAGCTACTCACCTGAATAGTCCGAACGCATCAAATGAACAATGGGTAACACTTCATTGGAAAATTATAATACAAGATACAAACTGGACAAATGAACAGAAATGCAACACCCTACCTGGTCCAGGATGTAGTTGTGCTTTTTGCGGGCCGCAATCTCAATCATGCGATTGAGACACTTGGTTGCCTTGTCAATGAGGACATCCCAACGGCCACTGTAGTTCTTCTTTCTGGGCAGACCCATCACCTGTTCCACAGACAGTCATAAGCAGAGTTCAGGCATTGGATTCTCACTTCATTACTTCTGCACGCCTAACGGCAAAGATCCAGCTACCATGTTGCATAAAAACTTTAAACAGGAAAAGAATCTTACTGTTGACCTACTCCCAACAAGTCCAAACAACTGTCCGTACCTTCATTTTGTCAATGATGTTGTTTGTGCCAAGGACAACGTATTTCTTGTCTGGGTTGCCTGCTGCATGTTTCTCTGCCCAGTAAGTTTTTCCTGCACCCGGCAGCCCCACCATCATGATGATCTGAAAAAGGACAGAGACAACAAACAGAAATTTAATTGCCATCTTTACCATCTAAGGACAGCTGCATTTATTCAGTACAGACTAATGCTGACAAAGTGATATGAATCGGGGAAAACTGCACAGTTGTTTTTAGAGAGTGACCATAGACTACTTGTAAGTCACTAAGCGTAACCAGCAGACAACCTCTTGAAAACTTTATCATGCAAGGCATTGTCTTGCTGTTTTTCTTTACTTCTTCTGAGTTTTTTGGGGTGTGTGTGTGTTTTGTGTTTTTTGCCAAAGTTTTTAATACACTGAAGACACTACAGCCATAATTATGCTGGTGTAAACGTTGTGGTGCCCATCTCTAAAATACTGTTTCTTTAAGTGTCAAGTTCAGTATTCTACACCAACACCAAACACTGCAAATGATAAGGACATAATGAAAATCATCATTCATCTTCACTTACTTCACAGTCCTCTTTTGTGGCGGGTGGTGTTGAACCACGCACTCTCTCCTCTTCCGGGACAGTCTCCAGAAAAGCATAGCCTTCTTTCAGAGGAAAATAGGGTTCTTCCTGCAAACACACAAAATATTCCTGAGAATTTGCTTTCTTTGATGTGTGAAATGAAAACCAACAAGTCATGAAAACAAATTAGAACCAAGGAAGACCACAGAGATTGAACCTTCCCACTTGTTACTTTCACTGCACACACTACCTAATGCAGCACATAACCCCTCCCTTACCAGTTTCCTATTTATTTTCCACAGGAACTGAAAGGTACACGCCCTCTCAGCACATATTACAAACAAAAAGGATGGTCATTTTACCTTAGCACCAAAGTTTGCACTCAAACTCTGTGTTCTTGGTCAGGATGTGAGGGAACAGGGCTTTGTCCTCCAGTTTCTCCTTCTCCACCTCGAAAACAGTTTCCCAGATCAGTCCCATTCTTGGAGTAGGACATCACCACAGGGTCACTGTCCAGGTCCTGAAAAATTGCAAATGTGTCTTAGTCATATTCTGGTATTTCAAATCACTCAGAGATAAAACAATTTTAATTTCATGAATTAAAGTATCCCCCAAGTCAATTTTAGGAATATAATCCAAGTGGTCTTATATACAGTTTCAGTTGTAACCCCCCCCCCCCACCCCCCCCCACCCCAAAAAAAAAAAATTTGCAACCCCATTCTTCCTGAAATCGAACAAGATCTTTACCAGGTAAGCAGTGATGACATCGCCAGCAGTGAAGCTCTCGCCGTAGTCTTTGAACTGACACTCTGTAGATGCTTTGCCAGTTCCACCATAACCATAGGACAGAGCCTCTTCACCTAAACAGGAAAAAAAACCCCCAAAAAAACCCTGAGTGCAACAGCATACATTTGAACTGATTTAAGCAAATTCTAAATACTGCAAAGCACAAGTGTCTTACGAGGGACAATCAGGTGTAGATCACACACATCTGTGCGTCGTTTATACAGAGACTTCAGAACCTGTGGTAGAAATTTTCAGGCCGTACATCACTGATTTTACAAAATGACCCTCTAAAGTTTGACAGAGAGGGTCAGAGTGACCGTCAGCTTTGGAAGCTGTGAGGAGCACTGTTAGACTGAAAAGCAGATCAATAAATTGTACAAATGAGATCTGCACACACACAAGCACTCACCCCACAAATCATCAAAACACGACCGCTTTCGACAATTGATTTTACCCCCGATAAAAACACTGCAGTTACTTTCTTGGTTGAAGAAAGCACCGATTTCTCCCTATCAGTATCACCAGGTGTAACTTACCAAGCTGTAGACTGGAGTCATCCACTGACCAGCCAACACGCAAAACATGGGGATTGGTCTCATCAGATGGCAAGTGGTCCACGTTCAAGTTCTCCAGCAGCTGGAGACAAGAACAAATGAGAATAAATTCCAAACGCACCAGCTAAAAACTCAGTGAAATGTGCATACACCAAATACCAGTTTAACAACATCCACCACCTGAATGTCTGCTTTGGAAACTAAAACACAACAGAGCAATACAATTATACACAGACACGGCAATGATCCGGCACATTTGACCCAAACTGACCTTGACTTCATATGCAACTTTTCCGGACTTGACGCCGAACATTGCCCGAGCACCAGCCCACATGAAGGCAAAACCCTCCACAGTCAGAGGGTGGGCCTTCACACCTTCATCTTTAATGCGAAGGTTCAGGTCACAGTTATCTGCGCGACATGGAGAACAAAAGGTGAACATCTTGATAGAACAACCACACAAGCCGTTGCTCTCTCATGTAAAGAGAAAAACTGAAATACATTTCTGTTTTGTCGTAAGCTAAGGAACTGACATTTGGCGATATTATTGATGGAGTAATTTGGACTTAAAGTTACGATGCTAACTCAAGTTGTGTTCTTTTTAACTTTACCAGATTTTACCAGTATCTGCACATGACAGAATATTCAAAAACACCCACAAAAGAAAACTTGTGACTTACATCTGTCAAGCTGGAAGGAAGTGACCGTTTCCCAGGCGCAGTCATCCATTTCCACCTTGCGGATGGGGGGACTGCGGCTGCGCCTGCCAAAAATCAAGCGGAACAGTCAAACTATTTGCATTCCCTATGACAGATCCAGTAAGGTATGGGTACATTTCCCACCCACTCCATCTGTTCATCTAAAGTCAATGTGTGTGAGCGTGATGTCACTTCAATAATGTAAACAAACAAGGAATCACACTGATCTGCAAATCTGAGAACATCTTACTTTTGACAGTGGCTGCAGATGCCACTTAAAACGCTTAGGTTTCCAATCTAACAGTCGTCAATGTACTGCCTCCATACCTCAAAAGCAGACGAAGTAAACTGTAATCAACTCTAAATGTAATACCTTCTCTCCCTGGAGTGTGACCGACGCCCTCTGTGACGTTCTCTGGAGCGTGAGCGTGATCGTGACCGCTTTCTCTTTGTTCCTTTGTCTTCTGTAACAAGAGTGATACAGAACTGAGAACATGTTCACACTCACAGTAACAAACCAGAATTCACATTTCACAGCTAAGCCAAACAAACAGGTACCTAGACAGAAACCACTATTGAGCACAGAAATTCAGAAATTATTGTTTACCAAAAAAAAAAAAAAAAAAAAAAGGGGGGGGGGGGGGAGAGCAGACTTAAGATTTTTCACAACCACACATGCTCAAACTGGCACCTCAAGAGTTTAAACGGAATAATGTTGAAGCTTACCTTGCCCCTCGTCATCCTGTGAAGTTTCGTCTATGGTTTTGAACTCCTCCCCCAGCTCGTCGGGCAATCTCCGCATCTTCCTCCCCTTCAAGCAGGCGCATCACCACCAGGACCTTCCCCGTTTTCTGCGCTCTGCTCCTCTGTTGCTGCCTGGTCTCCAGCGGCAGCAGCAGCAGGCTCTTCCGTGGCTGCTGGGCTCTTCTGCTGCAGGTGTCTCCTCTTCCCCTGCAGCTGCTTCCTCACCGTCGCCTCCCTCTTCTTCTTCATCCACATCTTCTGCTTCTACTACCTGATACTGCAAGACAGAAGGTTGTATGGATTTAGTGATTGTGTTAAAACCACATATAGAAAAAAAAAAAGAGGACACAGTGCAGGACTGCAATTAGATGAAATATAAAAAAAAAAGCTAGCATATGAAACCATAATAAAGAGAAAATTGTGACAATTTAATCCGCTAAAATAAAAAATCTGATAGTGATAAGTACTGACCAAGCAATCGCTACTTTTATACTTCCTATGCAGTTGTAAACTATTTGACAGACGGAAGCAACCTTCGAAGCTAAACATGATCCCTTTGGACCAACACAATACATGTAATGATGTATCATGAATAAATTTATGTAGGTAAAACTGTTTTACCATTCACAGGAAAAAAGCTTTCAGGTGTATTGAGAATGAATTAAACCACTTGACAACATACATTTTTCTGAAGATTAAAGAATGTGAAACATGAAACAGACACAAAACAAGATTAACATACATCTTCTTCTTCGCCATCATCCCCTACTTCTTCCGCCTCCTCTGCTTCCTCAGCCTCTTCCACCTCCGCCGCTTCTGTTCGAACAACAAACTCTGAGAGGCACTGTTCAACCACAATGCATCTCATGAACATGACTCTTAAGACCACCACATGTATTAAATGACACAGGTTACCTACATCAGTAAATGGATGCACAGTCTGTCAGTGTCTAGTGTCATCATGCGTGTGTAATGTGATTGCTTTTTTTTTTTTCATAAATCAAAATTTATACCACTGTTCATTAATCTTATGATTATGTTGTGGTTTTGCCAGGGTTGATTGTCTGACAGGTTTTCGCGAAACTACAATCAATCCTTGTGTCATAAAGTTTCAACATCATTATCATCACTCTACTCCGACATCTCAAGTCCAACGTCAAACGATCAAACCGATGTCCACTAAGCTACCGTGAGCACAAGGGAACCCACGCCACATTCAGCTTCCGGTCAAAAACTAGGTCACGGGTACCTGCATTCTTCACCGATTACTACCAACGAAATGAGAATTTCTATCAAGGTGCAATGCCAATAACAATGCCTAAGACGACCCATGCCCTGCAAATTTGCCTAATAATCCGAGAATGATCAAAAGCTGTAATGCCGTTAGGACAGAAAATCGTGAAGACACTTACCACCTCCTGTCTCTTGATTTAACGCTTCTTTCAACCTTTCCACAAGTACAGCTTTGACTCCTTTCGTATCTAAACCCCTTGCTTTGAGCTCATCCCGAAGTTCTGTAACTTTAAGCTTATCAGGATCGATTGCACTCATTTTGTTGCATGAAAAAAAACAAAGACGCCACAAACAATCCTTCGTCCACAGCACAAATGGCCGGCACAAATTATACGCATGCGTCCAGGTTTTTCAAAACGAGCACCGGCAAATAGATGCACTACGTACGACTAGCAAACAAATCACTTCGATAATTCATAATCAGTATCAACAACACTGTGCTACAGACCAAAGCTTTAATTTATGCACATTCAACAATTTCTCATCTGTAAAATACCTCTTATAAGTTAATGGAAATCATTTTTCTCGGTGTATGACAGCTCAGCCGGGCGCCAGATCCGGCCCGGCAGTGAACTAAAGGGGAGAACCAACAAACTAATAGTCTGTTTCGATCGAAACCATGAATTGACAATACACATTGTTAGGAAAATATTATAACTGAACTGTTTATGCGAGTATGTGAGGAAAAGTTTGATGCATGTATGTGTGTACTTATTATTTTATTATAGTTCTCTATGTGATACTTTCAGTTATTATCCACTTAAACTTTTTAATTCCTTATAAGACTTTTTGATATACCCTTTAGTTTTCTGAGAGGTAATATTACAAGAGAAAGAAGGCGTCCGGTACATTTTTATTTGAATTTGACTGTAATGGTGTTGGAAACACTTGTTCTTTAATTTTCTTCTTGACCTCATAAAGGTCACGCGAGACTTCACAGCCAATGTAGCAAACGCTTATAAACAACATGGCGGACACCACGGAGCAAAAAGAGGGTGCAGGTAAAGAGTGAACTATGTGTACAGCGTTTTCATTGTTCCGCTATAAACTGTTGTTTTGTTGTCCTCGGAGATAACATTAAGCAGCAGGTTGCTTACCTGTGTTAACTGTTTTGTTGCAGATTCTATGATAGCAGACATCCAGAAGAAAATCACTGATGCGTTCGATATCTTTGACCATGAATCCAACAAGACAGTTGACGTTAGGTACTATTGTCTGTTGTCTTCCTTTTTTTTTTTTTCCTTTTTTTTTCGGGGGGGGGGGGGGGGGGGGGGGGGGGGAGGGGGGAGGGGGTTCCTTTGCCCAAATTTTTACAATGTGCAATTATCTAATCAAATGGGGTTTGCAATTGTCGAATGAGCTAATGATGCTGATACACATTTGGAAAATGCACACCTCCCGTGTAAAAGAATCAAAACAGGATATAATCATGATCATTATCAGATGAAAAATCTTTTGGTTTTAAAGGTTACGGTATTATGTGGTCTTTTCAATCTACAAAACAGCACCACCAAAAAAATGCAATTTGCCTGACAAATGTGCGCTGGTAATGGCTGTGTAAAGCCAGGGAATCTTTAACTTTGGACCCATAAACATAATAGCAGTTTTAACCCTCCTCATCATCCAAGTGGCATTCTTCTTCCCTACCCCTGGCCAACAAATATTGTGAGAAAACAATCCACAAGAAGCTACACGGTGACTAAGGCAGGTATACTGCCAGTAATATATATACTTTTTTTTTAAAAGTGGATGCCATCAGTGCACTTTTCTTGATAGATGTGATTACTGTCATAGGGAAGTCGGTACCGATCATACGCTCCTTAGGGTGCTGTCCCAGTGAAGCCGAGTTGCATGACATGCTTGCAGAGGTTGGTACTTATGTCATCTCTGTTGTGGTGAATGTATGTTTGTTTACTTTGTATTTAACTTTTTTGCTGTGTTTGTGTGTGTTTTATTAAAATAAATGGGATGGGGATTTTTAAGAGGGTGGGGTGGCGGTGGAGTGGAGGGCATTTTGTTGTTTTGGTTATTGTTTTTTGTTTCTATGGAATAAAAGTGCAGAACATATTTTGAAATACTGTGGAAAATGGCACTAAGGTTATTTTTCTATTTTAACACTGCAACTGATTTTATTTCGAAGGGAGCAAATTCAGGTCATAGGATATGTATATCAAATTTGCAGTAGCATTTCCTATGGGTCTGTTTGAGGCACTCCTGATTTGAAGTTATTCAAGTTGTGAAAATTAAATAAAATTGTGTGCCTAGTAAAAGATTTTAAAACTGAAATCACCCTCTACAGCAAATGGCCGCATATACTGTGTATTTTTCAGTGAGTGTGTGTGGTTGTCATTATTCCACTCTGATCTAAATTTTTTGTTTTGTTTTTTGGTGGTTTTTTTTTTTTTTGGGGGGGGGATAGGGGGATGGAACTGTCATGTGTGTTACTGTCACTGCTTTCATCTTCCAGATTGAGGAGAGAGGAACCCACGGGATATATTCGCTTTGAGAAATTTTTGCCAATGATGACCAAAGTCCTTGATGGAGAGGAGGTTTGTGGCTTACTTTACAAACTCCCTATTGATATTCACTACATAAGAACAATGCTTTCTTCTCACCCACTGCATAATGTGTTAAGACTCGTATTGTTTAGGCTGACAGTTTTTCTTTTAATCTTAGTAGAGGTCACAACTAGAACTTAGAAGTCACCTGTGATGAACAGTGATCTGAAATCCTGTGCGTGTACAGATACAAGCCAGTCCCGAGGACCAGATAGTAAGGCTTTCCAGGTACTGGATGTGGAGGGCCGTGGCTATCTTAGCCTGAGGAGTTGTCCCAAATACATGACAGAGGAAGGTAAACACACATATGAAGCAAATTTGTGGGCTTCGTGTTTCTTTTTTCCCCCTAATAACATTTGAACAATTTATAACAGTTATTCATTAAAAAGAAGCAGACAGAGGAAAGTAAACACACCTTTGAAGCAAATTGGTGGGATTCTTTTTTTCCCCTATCAATATTCCCCTATCAATATCTGAACAATTTATTCATTGATGAAAAGCAAAACAAAAAAACCCCGAACACACCTGAGCAGAACAGGAAATCTGCAAGCTCGCTTAATTTCAATAGCTTATGCACGAAATTCCAGACATGTGGTTCTTTGGGAGTGCCATTTGTGCACATCTGTGTGTGTACTGAACAGTCTGGCTTTTTTTCTTTCTTTTTTTTTTTTTCTTTTAATCACAGTACCTTGAGCAACTGCTGTATACAGGGTTTGACTGCATCTGTTCATTTCCTGTCTACCATCATTTGGTATACGCATTGTGCATTTTGTTTTCATGTTTCCAGGTGAACCCTTCACATCGGAAGAACTTGAGGAGATGATGTCACAAGCTCTAGATCCAGAAAAGGGCTACATTCCATACAAAGACTATGCCTCACTGATGGCAGCTGAAGAAACGTGATGTGACAATTGTGTTAGGTGGGGTGGGGTTTTTCGTCCAGTTCTGAAGACGCATTTGAAGAAAGAAACAGAGAATGCACCGACCACTGTAAATTAAGAGCTAAAGCCAGGATAGTGTATGCGTTTTTAGTGGGTAGGGATGGGGAATGTTCTGCGTGTGTGGAGGTCGGTCTGGTGGGCCTGTTCATCTGGTTAACTTTCAGTCACTTGACAGATCCTTGTTTGCAGTCTGAATAGCAGTAAGGACGGCCATAAACCATCACGCATACCGATCTACATACACACACACACAAAAGATGCGCATACAAAAAAGGAATTATACACATTTTAATGATGAATATTCAAGGCTCTAAACGTTTATGTCTGCCACTTGTATGTACCTGTACATGTATATAAATTACTTGACAAACTTGTTTGCTGTTTGTTTTCTATTCAACATGAATTTAGAAATACCAGGAACCACTTCGCTCATCTTTTGAAACCATGGTCCTGACCTCTAAATGAGCGGTATTTACAGCTGTGTAATTTGAACATTTGTAATGTCCTATTCCATATTTACATATGCTACTCATCTTGTAGAAATGCAGTGTAGACACACTGGCTGGCGGTCAGGTCTACGTAAGAAGTCTGCCAATGTGGATTTTGTCAAAAAAACCTGACGTTTCACATATACGGTGTCAGTGTGCGCTTGCAGAAAGTCAAACCATTCTCCACAGCTGTCCAGAAATGTATTAAAAAACAATACCATGTCTAGTCAGACACAACACACTTTTTTCACTGTAATTATGATAAAAAGACAACTGTCAGAGATGTGAAACACAACCTGACAAATAATGCTATGATTTCGACGAGAAAGCGAAGTTAGCCAGTTTTGAGTTTGTTGACTGCGAGAGAGGTTTCTTGGTCTGTGGCTTTGATGCTGTCTTTTGCATTTTGGCTGATGTGTCATCTGCTTCGTCTTCTTCATCAGGTCGTTTACGTTTCTTGTCACTTTCGCCACTGGTGGCCTCAGATGACGTTTGACTTTGAGCCTTAGCTTTCTGCATCCACAGCTGAAGAAATAAAACAAATCCATTTCATTACTTCAACAATAAAAGGGGCACATGGTAATATAATTGTTTATATAGGCATACATCTGAACATTGTGGGTTTTTAATGGACATGGATTTTTCCCATAAGGTCCAAGCTTTTTATTAGCTAGTAAATAAGATTCAGCCAAAAGTAAAACGAGAGTTTCTCTCTGGGTACTCCGGCTTCCTCCCCCTCTGCTTTGGAAATGTTCAGCCCACCAAATTTGAAAATAAATGCAATTCTAAATTCCGAAATTTAAATAGCTGAGCTGACCCTTCGCACCACGTGATTGTAATGTGTTTATGTCCATTGTGTGAGAGAATGCATGTGATTCACATGAGCGTGCGTGTTGGGTTCAGTTTGCGGCGCTTTGAGCCGATTCATGAAATTGGGTAAAATGCCTATACAATACTCATTATTATTGTCACCTGTCGTTCCTCTTTGGGCAAGGCACGGAACTTTTCGGCTGCAAGGCGACTCAGCTCCTCTCTTGACTTGTCCGGGTGTTCTTCCTCAAGCTCTCCCAGGTTCTCCACCATCCACAAATCAAAGGCTGAGGCAGGTCTGCACAGTCAACAGAAATAATGTTGCACAACACTACAAGGACATAGTCGACACGCAGTGCAAGTGATGCAATTTGCTCATGCATGTACTAACATCAGCTTAACCCTGGCCTTGCTGCATGAATTTGTCTCAAGCTGAGAAAAGCCATAGAGGTAGTCTGGAATATTCCAGGCTCAGCACTACCAGGGTTAATATCAAAATCCTACCCAGCCCCACCCCCCCCCCCCCCCCCAACAGTCATCATCCTTGCTTCTAACCAAGAAAGATGATTAGGCAATCCTCTGATGCAGTTCCTGTCAGATCCAAATAAGTTACTATCGGATGACATTTTATGACCAACGAGACTTGTAAAACAACACACTTGTTTGAAGGCTCATTCTCTGAGGGCTTCCTCTTCCTGCGTTGATTTTTGCGAGTCTGATGCATTGTCCGAGTGGCCAGAGAACGCAATTTTAGCCTGCTGGGTTTGCTTGCCCTGTCAACAGCAACGGTAACATGAATAATGGCTGTGAGTAGCTACAGAGAAAAAAGACAAGGGAAGCACCGATTTCCAAACAACAAAACGAGTGCAGCAATAAAAGATGAAAGTGTGACAATAAAAACCAAACTGCAACCTTGACTGTGATCTTGCGCTGGCCTGACTTGGTCTGCTTGACACTGACAGGCAGTGGAGTGATGACAGTCCCACGTTCCTTCATCTTCTTCATGCCATCGAACACTTGGCTTCCTCTTGTCGGCGCACCACTGTCTTTCTGCTGCGACGACACCTGCAGAACGCAGTAACCACACAAGTGAAAAACAGAACAGCAACCATTAAGTAACCATACCTAGGCAATACTCATGAAGTGAGTATTTTTGCCAACCAAGAATAAGAGTTCACTGTTGGTGCCAGTGTAGAAAAAAAATCTTTATGCTGTTGCATTACCTGCCTACTGCCTTATCTTCTTCCCCTTTTCGGTCCCCCTTGCTTCATTCTCTAGACTACCTGTCCCGAGAGTACAGGCCACAAAAGACTCGAGTTTGCCTACCTTGAAAGGGTTCCCTCTTGCAAGTGACACCTGCCTTGATTTCTTGTCCTTTGGTTTGACATTCAGCATTGGACCTGTGGAATTTAGGAGAGATAACACTCAATGAAGTGCTGTATGTTATTCTTACTGCAAAACACACAAAGCCCAAAGAAAACGACATCAACTGAAACTCTTGTGTGTGTGTATGTGTGTGTGTGTGTGTGTGTGTGTGTGTGTATGTGTATGAAATCTATCTATGATTAGTTACCTGAAGATAACTTTTCCTCTTCTTCAACATCTTCATTCTTTTCCATATCTTCTTCATCTTCACTTTCTCGCTTTGTGCCAATACTCGACTTGGTTGACCACTCAGTCTCAGATGTGTTATGTCTGAAAGAAGATTGAATTTAACTGTAAAAACGAACTAACTTTTTACATGAACTGATAAATGCTCAAACAGCCATTCAAATGGCAATGTCAGGGTCAATGTATAAGATTACGAACTGAACTCTGGGAGATATACTGTATAATGATCGACAGTAAGTACAGGCATGGAAGAGTTCTCTTCTGAATTGGGACACTTTCATCTGTCACTGGCATATCTACATCTACATCTATTATTATTCTATTCTACATTGTTTATTTATCTGTTATACATGTATAAATCTATTTATCACCTTTTATGTGCATTTGTAAAGCGCCTAGAGCCCCAGCTTCAGAGATTAGGCGCTATAAAAATCCTCATTATTATTATTATTATCTAAAGGCAAGTGATTTTTCTCTAAAATACAGAAAAAGAGGTGTATCCTTAGTTTGCATCTTGTTCCCACCTGGCACTGAGATAATCCCTGAAATCTTCTACCTCCTCCTCCTCACCGCCAGCTGCCATCTGCGCCTCCTGCTCACGCTGGTGAATGAGTTGACTGATGCGCTGCGCCAGCTGCATGTGTTTGAGCCGTGTGGCATACTTTATGGAAAGCTGCAGGGTGTGTTCATCAGGCATCAATTCGCACACCTCCATCGCACGGAACTCGCGCTCAGACCGTGCAGACAGCTGAAATTGGTAAAAAAAACATTGGTTGGTACTTCGCTGATGGTTTTTGCAGTTCGAACACAGAACTGATCCCATGCCATAGCCTGTAGTGACATCACATCTAGGAATCATAACAAAACAAAAGAAAAAAATGGAGGGCAGAAGAACCCCAAGAAACAACCACTTACCGCAAACAACTTCATCAGAGCCGTCTGCTGTTGTCGAGTGAGATCCTGCTGCACAGCTTCGTCCACCTCGTAACCCTCAGCACCCCACCTAACCAAGTGCTGGGCAAACAGCATGCTGCGCAGATACTCTTCCTGAAAGTCAAACAATACCTTGTCACATTCAGCAGGCAAGTGCGGCAACATTGTCATCAATAACATGAAACATCCACTCCAACAATTAAATATGTCTTTAACCAATTAGCCAGCAACTAATTAACGATAAAAACACAGTCTGAAGGAGCTCAGGGGGTGACTGTGTCAAATGAGATTTATCAAATTGCAGGTATCGCTTGCAGTGGTTTCAGTAACAGCAGTAACACACCTCATACTGGCTCTTTTCCACACCACTGTCACACAGAGGCAGATGGAAGGGCAGCACTGTCACAGCAGGCCGCGGCAAAGTAGCTGGGTACCGTGAACCTTTGCACGGAATGCACCTGAAAACAGCAATAACACCCATAAATAATTATAACCACCACCAAACAAACAAAGTGAAACACAAATCCAAATCGTCCATCTGCAAATCCAATGTTTTCACTTGCTTACTCCACCTTTCCTTTCTAATGGATGTGTGCACTTCTCTTTACAGCAGTGAGTGTACCATAACCAAAAGTCATGATCATGCTGTGAGACATTCCATGGTTACCATGTGCCACCCGTTATCTGTTTTTACACCACTCACCAGTGCAAACTTTCAGTGAGTTAACTATGAGTGCTTTACGTCCGAAAATAGTAATGAAAAAAACAGAGAGCGAAAGTGTGAGTTATGACTTTCCATAACCGGCGGCATACTGGCGGCCCACTAGGAGCCTAATTAATAATGACCTGCCCTACCTTAACTGTTGAGGATTTTCGTTGACACCGACAATCCAATAGTGATCAGACTTTCCTTTCACCTGGAAAAAGTGCAATGAGTCATTTAAACAATACAAATATGCCGTGTGACAGAAAACAGAATAAAAAAGATGATCCCACCGAGCTCTTCAAATTTCCTTTAGGTTCAACTTGGCAGAAACAATTTTAAAACAGGATTATCTATGTAAAATGATGTGGCATGTAAGATTTATAACATAATGTAAGGTGATAAATTGCTTTCAAGTGGTGCAATACATGTACATGAATTTTTTTATTTTTTTTTTTTATAAAGTCAAAAAGGCTTGGCAATGCAGTTTCAGAGCTTCATCCAAGGGAAAGGAATAATACAAAAGAAAGCTCAGAAACCTACATTTTCACGTGTGTCGGCTACTTGTGTCCATATTCCTCCAAGTGATGCGTTCTTCATGCGCATGATGCCCTCGCTGTCCATGAAAAAAGGGGTGCCCTCTGCAGAGAACCTGTGTTCAAAAGAATTCACTCACTAGTGATTTCTGTTAATTCTGTCAGCATTACTTCTGCCCTTATCACAGACTCCTCTTCCGCCTTGACAGCCTGTGACGGCATGAATTTGCAGCACTCTTGGATCTGCTTCGTGCAGTTTATGGTTCTCTTTCCCACTGTGACACTATGTCATAGATACCTGAGTGGGCAAGTGAGAAATCAGATTCACAAAAAGCGCAACAGGCGCACATTTCCGAGAGCTAGAGAACCAGATTCAATTCTGGAAATTTTCTTGTACCTCTCCAAAAAAACCTACTTCTTCTTCTTTTTTACTGCAGGGCAAGCAGCTGGTGATACGCTAACGTTAACCAAAGTTATGGATTCAGCTGAATGCTTTAAACATGATGAGTGGTACGACTTTACTTACTGGTTGTGGCAAAAGTTGGAACCAGAACAATCCCACGCACATGGAAGTGAAAGTTTTCTGTGTTTGCTAACTTTCTCCACATTGTGGTTCTCACACAATACATAGTTTGGCAAGCCAAGACCAGCAAAAATGTGTGTGAGTTTTCGTTGGTTTTTTGTTGTTCTTGTTGTTGCAATCATACTCAAATGTTTTTGTGTACTGGCGTACTACAGAAACTGTACAAATTACACAAAAGTGTACTGGTGAACAGGTCTGCATTTGGCTCCATCAACCCACTACATTCACACTCCTCAAAATCCCTTGGTCAAAGAGAAAAAGCTCTAAATTATAACAATGCCTCCTCATCATCAAACAGTATGAAACTTGTAAGTGTAGGAAAGTGGTAGCATACCCGATCCAGCTCAGGGTTGCTTTTGGTGTTAAAGGTAATGAGCCCTCTTCACATGGCCGTTTCTGACTGGTTACTCTCAAGATCCTGCAGGCCATATTCTGTTCCCCAGGTAAACCTGCAATATATACATTACATGTTAACAATCTTTGGTTTTTAAGTTAGTCTAGAGACAAAACAGAACACCAGGAAGCCATGTAAATGAGCTAGCAGTATTTGCGCTGTGGTGAGGTTGAGCATATTGTTAGGTACTTATGCTGACATCTACGCTGCAAAAACAACAACAAAAATGTCAACAACAAAATCAAAACAATTACTATACATTTACAACAAATGAAGGGAAACTAAAGCAACGAAGTCAGATACTTTACACCTGTGGTGCTATACAATGACAAACTTCTTTTTTCCACGAGGCTCTGACAGCATAAAAGATGTACTGCACACACTGCGAGACATGAATATGATTTCCAAGACTTACTTAAATGTGGAAAGTATACCTGAGAGTCAGGAAATAACTAACTGCAAGGATACAATGTGAACCCGTCTCAGGCAACCACCTAGTGGCCTTTCCACATGACCTCTTGGCCGCATCATCATAGTAAGTGAATCCAAACAACACCCTCCAATCCACTCACCCATGCCGGCGTGGTAGACCACCAGCAAGCGCTGACCGTGTGCAGCCAAACATACAGCCGGCCCAGGCAAAGAGAAGAGCTGGCGCTGCACACCTCCCACAGTAAAGATTCGAACATTTCGGGCTGATGTGGCCGCTGCAAGCCATCCCTCCCCCAACACTACAGCCTGCAACAGGGAGAATATGGGACGGCTGGTAGTGAAGGAAAAAGGTGAGAGAAACGCAGCTACTGCGTTCAGTATATATTGTGTAGTCACCATAGCATAATGTGTCCTTTGGGGGTGACAGAATGGGAATGCAATAAACTTAATACATTAACATTAAATTTTAATCTGGTGTTCACTTTATGAGATTATCCGAGGACGACCATCCTGCCAGAGCATCTTAGAAGACACAGTTGAGAGTAGCCAGCTGGAAAAGCCGATGCAGAAATCAGAGTGCTGATTGAGGAAAACAGCAGACCACAGATCATCATCATAGCTGGACATATTTCTCAGTCAATGGATGGAGGACTAACAAATAATGCTGTCATCCATGTCTTATAGGAAGATTTGCCTAACTTGCTAGTATACTGATGCTGTGCCACCATGTGCCCAACCAAAAAGAAGAAAAAAAAATAAAAATAAAAATAATGCTGTTTTCTCCCTGCCCAACGTACCTGGATAACCTCCCCCTCAGGCATAGTAGCACTCCATTCCTTGGCATTATCCCAGGATCCAAAGTGCATGCACATCAGTTTGCTAGAAAACAAAATGCACAATTTCATTTCTTTAAGTGGATGTAGGTAGAAAGTAGTTAAACGGGAAACGATTTATCTCAGTACACAGCATTCTAATAAGTATCCACCACCCCAAATTCAGATGCAAAGCACAAGCCACCTGTTTGAGTCCTCATCGCTTGCTGTTGCCAGGACAACAGCTTCCGTAGAAACGTCAGCCATCGTGTAGTCAGCGTTGTTTGTTATGTGCATGGGCATGATGCGTGGCTGTGTCATGGAACTCGATGTCTATGGAGTTTTCTTCCTCTGTATTGTACTGTCTGATAACACCCACACTGTTCCATTTCTGCAGCAGATCAGTATTTGGTGTGGGAACAATGTTAAGAAAACATTTTGACAACAGTACACCACATACATACACCAAATTTATTTATTATGCCCATACACAGCACAAAATTGTGAGTGCTCAAAGCCAAATACCAGAAATCCTGTTCTTGGTCCTGATGAACCTAATAGATCGTGATATGACAACTTCAACACCATGTGCTCTTACTGTAAGCAACAAAAAAAAACCCACAAAAAACTGGAACATGCTATGATATCAGGAAGGAATGCAAAATACTGTGTGCGATCTACTCTAAGTACCGATATCACAAAATGTACCTTTTAAGTAAAATGTGGCAACTGCTCGGCCCCGAGTCTACAAGAGAGTATGATTAAGATTACATGTACCATGAAACGACTACTGAGGTGTTCTGGTGTAGATCCTGGCTGAAAGGGCTTCTGTAGAGGTGTGGGTTTGAACCCCTCAACCACCTGCACCACAGGACGAGGTGCCACAGCCTCTTCACCATCTCCTTTAGCATCAGTCAGAGAGTCTGTAACAGACGTAACCCTTGCACTGAACATGTAAACAGGAATGCACAACAAATGGAGAAAACCTACCAATTTCAGTAGCAATCTTTCTGCATTCAAATCTTCTACGTTCAAAGGTTACACACAAAAATATCTGAGTCGGTAGGTTAACTGACCAAGACAAACCTTATCAAACATAACAATACCAACAGGATCAAAACACATTCCGAGGACAATAGACAAAACAAATTTACTTCCAAATTTTCAGTTAACATTAGTTAAAAAGCCCTCCAGTTTAAAGACAGACACATAGAGAGACAGCGCTGCTCATCTCGGTGAAACATTACATAAAAAGATAAGTAAGAAGAAGCATGGTGCAACGGTCCTTCAAAAATGAGCGCCGAAATTGTGGAACTCTCTCCTTGAGACAGTGAAGGAGGCAGTCAACGTTACCGGCATTCTAGAAGCGCCTGAAGACTCATCTCTTCAGTGCCTCATGCCAGTAACCATCTGCAGCTTTTTTTTTCTTTTTTTTTCTATCTTGTCCTTTCAAAACCTCTCCCTAAGCGCCTTGAGCACTCTGGGTGGAGCTGTGCGCTATAAGCAACTCTCCATCATCATCATCATCAAAAGATATTTGTATTGACTGAACTAGGTGCTGTTTCACTGTCGTTGTTAATACACACACTGGTGAAGATGTTTTGCTCTTGCTGTCAAAGATGTTCAATACCTACCTGCAGCATTACTATCCTCATCACCCGTGATCATCGGCATCAAGCGTTTCTTGATGGCCCCAAAGGTCGATGCTGCCCGTATCATCATCACTATCATCATTCACCACCTTACTGCTGGCCCTCTATCAGCATGTCATCATCATCGTCAAACACGCCCTCCATCACAGATTCACTGATCACCAGGGGGTTCTCCTGGTACAGAATGACACAGTCAATCGATCTTCATTTTCCATAAATGGCAATTTGTCTTGTGACATTCAAGGGAATAAGACCAGCTGGAAAAAAAAAAATCCATTTATATTCATAATCATAGAATCATACCAACACAGCAATCAAAGCAATGAAGCTGTGAATTCACCTGCTTACTGCATTGCGCAGATCACTCCATCATTCCATTACACACTGTTGTCAGGCTGATTCACACCAATGTATAAATTTAAGTCCATGGAGGTCACACCGATGTATAAATTAAGTCCATGGAGGTCAGACTCACTTAACAATTATGAATTAATCTTACTGTACCCCACTTGTCATTGTTAAAAGTGTGGAAGTACGAAACTTGCTAATGCATGTTATACAGTCAAAAATAAACTTACGGTTACCAATGACAGGACACCATCCAACACACCAAGCTGGCCCTGATACAGAAAGAAAGAATTTCACATTCACAAAGATTATAAATCAAGATGTATTAAAACAAAAATCTGGAGCATCTGCTTCTAGTCATCTGGATGGAGATGACAAGCCAATGTTTAACATGGACGTTCAGTTAGCATCACACACTAACGCTCACCTCCTTATCACAAAATGCAATCTGGTGACTGTTGGATGGATTCCATGCCAAAAGCTGTAAGAGTAAAGCCCTTTTCATGCCGGTGTCTGGTGGAGGGAAAAAAATATATAAAAAATTCAGACACAGAGAAAAATCTTCATAGCTGAACATGTGGTGTGTTTCCTTTTACCTCACTGTTAGTACAGCAGCTTTGGCCTTGTGATCAGCTACAGCCAAGAGTGACAAGTTATAATTCACTCCTAGGCCTACAAAGTATACCTGAGTCTTACTGTATGACAAGAAGCACGCTGCCTTTCCACTGCATCACAAATGCGACAGCTTCAGTTTGCCACTGCTTGCTTGATATACACAAGACCCATCAAAATCATTGAAAAACAAAATGAAACAGCAAACAAAACAGGATCATGAGTTGTAACTTTAAAAAGTTTATCAAGTTTAATATGACAAACTAATCCAACAACTACCAATAAAAGAGGAAGTCAACGACTGAAATTAATCGCAGTAGACTACACTTTTCAACAAGGAATTCCTTATTTCCCACACAGCTAAAAACATACACTTACTTTTCCACAACATTGTGGAAGCTGCCAGTCAAAGATGACAATGCTGCCGTCCACACAGCCAGCAGCAGCGTGCCTTCCATCAGGACACAACGCCAACACATTGACAGTCTGCGTATATAACACAAAAGAGCTTCCGAGTAGCTAAGTGATGGAAAGAAAGTAAATTTAGTGAGGGATTAACTCTATTGTGACTGGGGCTGCCTCCGCCTCAACAATAGTCCCTATAGCCTGGGCCTGGGCCTGCCCATGTAAACTGCAGTAAACTGACTCCATGTAAACAAACCTCTCTAGTAAGCTTGACTGAACACACGCACACACACACACACACACACTTGACATCTCCAATGAAACTGGATGGAGATTTTCATTTTGATGAGCCGCGGGCGATGCACGGCTGAACCTTTGATCGAAGTGTCCGTCACGAATGAGTTAAGGAAATGGTCAACTTAACATGTACTACTTTTGTCCATTATTTATATCTTCTGCAAAAGTAAAACTCAATTCTAAAAACAAACCAACCAACAACAAAACAAAAAATAATACTAATAAGAACAGATAATATTAATACATGTATGTAAAAAACAATGCACAAACTGTATTCTGAACTTACTTTAAACTTTGGTCTTGCTGAATTAACTTTTGTCACATGCATGCATTTTAAAAAAATTTTTATTACTGAAGGTCGGTATACACTTGGGGTGACAAAAATGCTGTAAGCAATGCATACTTACGCACCCCACTCAAGTCGGGGATGTGAAATTTTGTCCACAAGCTCCCAGGCGTCGCGTGAATACACCTGTACTTCCTTCTCCACTGGCACCAAACAAGAACTGCCAAGAAATTACGAATCAGAAATATATAATATATATATATATAACAGTGCATAGAACATTCAGTGCATTTGCAACTCACATGAAGCAGTCCAAGCTGTAATTAAAGTTACATTTACTATGTTGTTGTTTGTATTGTTACAATGTCAGCAGCCATATAATCCTAATGAATCCAACTGAAATGAGTCTCAAAGTCAGAGGCTGTACACTGCAAAATCTAACCACAAAGAATAAATTTGGATACCCCATGCAAATGCAGTTGTAGCCACTTAAAATCAGTGTTGCCTGTCGTTCTGGCAGAAATATAACTGCCAAGTGTTTTGCCACTCTTCAGTGCTTTGTTTTAATAATCACTGAAGCAAACAAGTGTGCCCCTGTTCACTTGTGGGTGTGGTGTTAGGTGCAGGAATCCTGAGTCATTCCTCAATTTACCATTTCACACCCACTTACAACGAAAATGTGAATTTTTTTAAGTAAAACAACGGAAGGCAAGTAAGAATGACAGTGGCACACACTATGAAATATCTAAGCACGTGTAATAATCCCTAAGTATGCAAGTTGTAGGTAGCTGCCAGAGGGGAGGTAAAAAAGCATCCCAACGGAAAACAAACAAACAAAAAAAAAAACCAAGACACACACAACACATACCACCGCTACCCCTGGAGTCCAGTCAAAGGCGACCTAGACTACTGGCCAGACTGAAAATAACAAGAAAACACAAACAGTTACACGTTTAACAGCTTGAATTGAGATGGGACTTCAAACACAAAAAAAGAAACAAACAAAAAAGATCGCAACGAGTGAGCCATTCATGCTAGATTTATTTCATGCTTATAAGCTGCGCCTTAAACCCTGGTCTTGCTGAATCAATTTGTCTCGAGCACTGCTGAAAAGTTATAGAGTTAGTCCAGAATATTCCGCTCTCAGCTCCATCAGGGTTAACAAGAAATACACTGTCAATAGTGTCATCTTCAACTGCTCAAATAGCACAGGCATTAACACACCAACAAGCGACAAATGGAAGGTGTTTGAGTTGAACATCTTCCTCACCTAATGTCACTACACTTGCTCAGGACACTGAAGACCTTCACCTCTGACTGGTCATCAAGTCTCCACACCCGCACAGTTCCATCACAGCTGGACGATGCCTAGTGATAATTACAGGAAAAAAAAAAAAAAAAGAAGATTAATACTGTGCCCAGTTTGCATTCTCTGGTATTTGTGGTTGCTAAGAGTCAGTGTAAATGATGGATGATCATCACAAAGGTACCACTTTAGTAAACAGTGTTCCTTACAGCTTTCAAAACTGAGGCTCACTTTGACCTTCTTTGTCAAATTCAGAGGGTCATTTTGTAAAATCAGTGACGTACAGCCTCAAATAGTTTGCGTCAGATTCTGAAACCTCTGCGTAAACGACACATATAATGATATATATGTATTAGTATACATGGCGTAACAACACTGAAAAAAACTTTTTAGATTTGTGACCATTTTTTTAAAGAGGTCATTGAAAATGTTTTTTTAAATTTTGTTTTTTCACTCCAAAGGGCGCCATGAGCATGCTTACTGCATGGAAGTTTTATTGTACTAGTTGTAGCGCTATACAAATGGCCAATCATCATGTTTGGTAAGATCCTGTCACCAGCTACCAATGTGCCAAGATGGGTCTTTCTGCTATATATAGCTGGTAGGACTAAAAGTAAAACTGTCTTACCATAAACTGTTCCTTGGGATCAAGCGCAATGCTGAGAACAGGCGCCTTGTGTTCACGAACCACTTTGTGACTGCTGCTTGCCACATCCCAAACTTTCACCGTGAAATCACTGGGAGAGGTGAGGAAATTGAAAAAAGAAACCTGTTAATAACACGTTTAGAAATCAACAGGTCTAGATACATAACATCAAATCCAGTTTTCTACTGAATGGATGGTGGCAGAACTCATAACACAACTGTATACATACATGTATTAAATAAAAATAAAAAAAAGCAAAAAGTTTGGTGGCAGGCGCTGGTCAGGGAGTCCTGAAAATGGTATATATATATAATATATATATATATATATAAGCACGTTCTCCACCAACTCCCATCACGGGGCGGTCGGTGGTCGGTGAAGACTTCATCACCAACAGCGAGAGGTCAGGGTCAAGTCCCACTCTGGGTGAATAATTTTTCTTTCTCGTATGTGGCACCGTTCATTTCGGGCCGACCCGTCGCGAGGGTTCTCTCCGGCTTCCCTCCCTTCTGCTTCGGAAATGCTCAGCCCACAAAATTCTAAAATTCCGAAACTTTAAATTGCCGAGCTGGTCCTTCGCACCAAGTGATTATGTGTTCAAGTGCATGAGAGAATGTGCGTGATTCATGTGAGCATGCGTACTGGGTTAAGCTCATGGTGCTTTGAGCCAAATGTTTGGGATAAAGCGCCTATATGTAATGAGCTTATTATTATTATTAATATTATCATTACCACCACATACTTTTACAATACATGTACTGTGAATCGCACTAGTTTCCTGCAACATACAAGTGATGCCCAAGGGGAGGTATGCATTACCTGGATCCTGCCACCATAGTAGTATCCTGAGGAGTTGAGCACCATGTGACTGACAGGTGCAGTAAACCTTGTGATGAGACCATCTGGTGAGCCGTCAGGAAACTTGCTTGCCTGAACTGAATTTGCATCTGTTGCTGTGAAGAAGCGTCCGCTCTCTGCAAAGTGGACATATTCAGATATTCCATTTTAAAAAAGATTTAATCATCCATACTGTCGGGTTCATTCAAAACTAGGGCTAAACAAAAATATAAAAACAAGATAGAGAGAGGGACTGACATTTGGACTCAGAGCAAGAACGAGAGAGAGAGAGAGATGCACAAGGAGTGTCAAACGATTAAAGAACTCGCTTAGCATGTCCACATAATTAGCACATAATACGAAATAATATCAACTGGTCACTGCACCTTGAAGGCAATTCCGTAAGCTCGGTCTCCAACTCGATGGGAAACTGCGTCATCATCATCGATGCCTTCCCAAATCCGCACATTCACCATCTGTGCCGCAAGTCAGTATGTACCTGCACACCCATTAGCGCGTCCAGTGAATTCTTACCTTGGACACTAAAGATTGGCCCATCTATCCTCCTCAAGTAACAGCGACAGTACGTCACAAAGGAATTAGTGCCAACGGCGCGGTTGACGCTGAGAGAAAGAGAATGTAAGTAACGGGTTTCGCCGTTTCGTTTCACAAAAATAGCAGACGATTCATTATGAGGCTAGAGCGAAAAGAGAAGTCTTACAAACCTCCCAGAATCATCGAAGCAAAGATCTGTGTGGCCCTCACTATGTGCGTAGCGCATAGGCTTCATAATTATCGATAACCGTGATTATGGAAAAATTTAGCGAAAAAAAATGGACCAAAATTTGACACAATGTAGCGGCTTGTTTCCCGCAAATTTAGACTGCGCGCCGCTGCGAGTGTCACCGGAAATGACATTATTCGATTTTCTTTTTTCCATGAAAATTAATTTACAGGTTATTTTAACAAAGGGTGTGAAATCAGTGCGCTTTGAGAAAAATAAGAAAATAAGGAAAGTTGAACTGTGACAGACGGTTGTGCTTGCGGTTTTGTGACCGTCACAACCTCCCACTCATTTCCTGTCCGATGTGGCCGTGGGAAAATTTCTGTCAAAGTTTACTGGGTTGTTTTTCGCCGGTAAACGCCCGACTCCCCATGCCTGAAAAAAATCCAGATACAGGTGGGTGAACGCTTATGCGTTACTGATTCTCATATTAGTTCGTGGAAGTTAATGTTGTTATTTTTGGGGTTCGTTTTCGTTGAGAAGGGACCCGACTTGCAGGCACTGCAACAGAACTTACCTATGTCATCATCGCTAAGCATAGTTACAAGGCTCCATCGGGCTATCAAATTTCAGGATGTCTGCGGCGTGAGTATGCCAGCAGGAATGTTTTCGGTTGCTGTAAACAAGATGGTAGTTTGTGCGCATCTCAAAGAAATACAGGTCTGTTGACTGTTGTGTAAACATCAGGCATGTTTGTTTGTTTGTTGTTCTCTCTGTAAGTGTACTAACCACACCGCATCTTCAGTTTCCGCCTCTCAGCTTGTCTGCTGCAGTTGGTTAGTTATACTTGCGAAAAGAAAAGAAAAAAAGAAGAAGTGCGGCACCATCCCGCTTCAGCTGTGGCCAAACAGCATATATTTACTACAATCTAGCTCGGTTTTCTTCTTGTTAGTTGTTGTTGTTGTTGTTGTCATTTTTACATTCTCCATTTTGTTTCATCCAGGCCAAGACAGGGACTAGCAGAAAATATGGATGAAATCACAGAATGTCCAGAAGTGAGTCAGCCATCATCAGATGCCAGTGGTGGGACTCAGTGCAGGAACAAAAACTCCAGCAAGAGGCCATCTGGAAAAAACACCACTGGGGCAAAAGGCAGTATTCAGTCTCAAGTTGTGGAACAATCAAAGCATCATCCCACCAGCATGCCATCTCCAGTCACCAAAGGTGGTCAGGCCAGTGACCTTGGATTGCCTGCCAGACACCGCATGCAACGATCGGCAGTCCGACCTTTCCTTTGCTGCGGGTCTGAACTGTCTCTGGTCAGCCTGATGGATAATTTGGAACTGAGCAGCAAAGAGCAAAGCAATGGTGCAAGCAGTCTGCAAAGCAACTACACATTGTGCGACTATGAAGAGACTTCCACCGAACACCTCCTTCCCTGCAGTCATTCATGTAGTGCTGATCTCAGTTCCGCCTGCGCAGCTGCTGGCACCATGTGCAACAGTGCCTGCCACTCTGGTGCAGTAGTGCGCAGGATCAAAAATGACAAACACAAGTCCAAGAGAAGGTTCTGGAGTCTCCGATTTCGCAGCAAGTGGCCACGGGGGTTAAGATTTTCAGACAGCTCTAGGCAAATTGTGTGTTGTTGTGAGGGCCGGAAGTGCAATGCTGGAGTAAGTGACAATGCATGTGAGGCAGGGGGCGCCTGTTGCAGTGGTTCCTCCGCACACCAACCTGCAGGGAGCAAATCCCGCAAAGGGAAGGTGAAGGCAAGACGAGCATCAATGGTTAACTTGCCATGTATATCAGACTTTGATCGCATGTTTCCAATAAATGGCAATGAAGAGATTTTAGCCAGGGCGAGCGCAAGAGATGCATCTGGCAACGGACGTGGAGCCCAGAATGCTGGCAGTGGCATTCTCAAGCAGACCGGCATTGCGGGCGATGGCATTTGGAGCGTCGGCCACTTCTTCTGCTGTGGGACTGGTCAGCAGTCACAGTGCAGGACACTTGCAAAGTAATCCACCAGGTGCATCTAACATTGAAGAAGAATCGTCTTACACAGAGTTTGGCCCCTTACTCCAGTGGCCCACGGTGGAGGCCGGACCTCTGCCTCTTGGTTTGGTAATCCACACCCAGGTGGACTTCATCCATTACCTGGTGCCAGATCTAGAGCAGATCACCAACTGCTCCTTCTACTGGGGTGTGATCGACCGCTACGAAGCTGAGAGGCTGCTTGACAAGAAGCGAGAGGGGACCTTCCTCCTCAGGGACAGTGCCCAAGACGATTTCCTGTTCTCTGTCAGTTTTCGGCGATACAACCGTTCACTGCATGCCCGCATTGAGCAGTGGAATCATCGGTTCAGTTTTGATGTGCACGACCCAGCAGTGTTCTCGTCAGACACTGTGTGCAGCCTCATTGAGCACTACAAGGACTCCAGCAGGTGTCTGTTTTTCGAGCCTATGTTGACGGAACCACTTCACCGCACTTTCCCTTTTTCGCTCCAGCATCTTGCTAGAGCAGCCATCAGTAGCCACACTTCTTATGATGCCGTCCACCAGCTGCCACTCCCAAACTCGCTGAAGGAGTACATTCGCTACTATCACTACAAGCAGAAAGTGTGCGTGCGCAGGTTTGAGTGCACTGCTGATTGAACTGCCTGTAGTTTCCACTTGTTTTATGCGACAGTTTTCCTTCTTTTTTTTTCTTTCTTTTTTTTCACTTTGTAGACTTGCCACTTTTTAACAAGCACCAGGCTTTTTCACATTATTTTGATTTTTAAGATCAAGACAGAAGCTTACAGTTTTTAGTTTTCATTGAAACTGTAGTTACTGACTCTAGAATTGATTTGTTAGTGAGTCATGTCTCGAGATGCTGGATGCAGCCTTTAGCCAGCTTCCGCAGCAATAGAACCTATATCTCACCATCTGTCTTGAAGGAACGTGCAATATCTGATGAACAAGACACCACAGTTTTCAGCCAAACTGTTAAATGATATATAATTTATGTTGTGGTTCATGCGTGACATACAATGTCAATGAATGAATGATACATTCTGATGTAGTCATAACAAAACTTTGTGGTCAGTCCCATAGACCAAAGCCACTACTTTTTTACTGATGCGCGTAACAAAGTGTGTGTGTGTTCTTGCAGCCCTCTGGTATAGATCTGTCACCTGTCTGTCCTGTAGCAAACTTTAAACATGGCTTTTCTCTAGAACAATAAATAGTAGAAACATCAGACCAAATTGTTCAAATAGGGCTTCCCAAACATATTTTCAGTGTTCGATCTCCTCCAATTAGTTCAAAGGTCAAGGTCAAAGGGTCATGGTAGAAGTTCCCAAATACCTGTAAAGTTAAGTGATCTGTGGTGAAGGTCAAGGTCCCTATATATATATATATAGAGTCATGAAGGCTTTGCCGCTTTGGTTTTCTTCCAACAAGGCCAGTCACTGAAGTTGTGATGTTATGCGCTTAAAAATGATATAATGATCTGTGTTATTTCATTCTTTTTGCAGAATGGCTTTTTATTTGAACTTTGCAAAACCACTTTCCCATACTTTGTAGTTGTGACTTACTGTGTAGTTGAGTCATTCTGTGACTTAGGAAAGAAAACACTACCACCAAAATTTATACTGAATAGCACCAGTGAAGGGTGTGTGTGTGAGAGAGAGAGAGAGAGCGGTGGGTTGAGTGCAAGATTACTGAACTTGAAAAAACAAACAAAAAAAAAAACCACCTGAAGTTGTGTATCATACAGATTGGAGAAATTCCTTTTCCCCTCCGAATTTTATTGTCCTAGGTGTACAAGGAAGACCCCTTCTCCCCCATAAAATATTTCAGAAAGTATAGATCTTGATAAGTGTGTGTTGTATCGTGTCGGGGAGTGTCCTGAGATTATATATATGTATAGTATACATGTATAGACTTATTACATGTAATGTATAGTATTTACTTCATGTGTTCATTTGCTTTTTCCCCCTCACTATTAACAGTAAAGGCAAAAAGTAATCAAAACGTTGTCTGTCATTCTGTGTAAGAAAGTGAGTTAATTAGTTTTGAACATGGCAGAACACGTGTTGATGAGTCAGCAACGGAACTAAAAGTGAGAAAACGCCCAACAAGGGGGAATTCATCCTTTACGACCAGCATGTGACAGTAGGGTTTAACACTGGAAAAAAAAAAAAAAAAAAAGTCTATATGTATCTGTCATTACCATCACACAGTGACAAAGAGTGCAGTTACACGACCAGCTACCTTTGCAAAAAATTGGTAAACTGTAAAATGACAACCTCACAGATTAAGGTCATAGAGCCACAAGATCTCCCATCAAACTCTGTGCTCTTAACATGCAGCTCGGCTCACTTTTCCATCAGCTACAGGACAGAAAATGAGAAATGACCAGAGTTTTTCAAACATAGATGGTTGGACAAAACGAGCCATTTGAGCCTGACTGAAAATTGAGCGATCTTCAACTCGGTACATGTTGCTGTGCGTGAGTTTAGATAAGCCACATGGATGTTCAGTATCAGCTAACCCGAGAACTAACCTGAGAACTAAGTAACACCTAGAGCTAGCAGTGATTTGTGGTTTAGAGTGTGTAATAATAATAATAATGAGTATTGTATAGGCGCTTTGCCTCATTTCATGAATCGGCTCAAAGCGCCGTGAACTGAACCCAACACACACGCTCTCGTGAATCCCATGCATTCTCTCACACACTGGACATAAACACATTACAGTCATGTGGTGCGAAGGGTCAGCTCAGCTATTTAAGTTTCGGAATTTAGATTTGCGTTTATTTTTTAAATTTGGTGGGCTGAACATTTCCAAAGCAGAGGGGAAGGAGCTGGAGTACCCGGAGAGAACCCCCGACGATCGGCCCGGTGCCACATACGAGAAGGAAAAATTCTTTGCCCCGAGTGGGACTCGAACCCCTGACCTCTCGCATTGGTGACAAGTCTCTTAACCACTAGACCACCGACCGCCCCAGGGTAATAACTCTTGTCATAACATGAGGAGACACTGGCGTCACGTACTCACTACTGGTAGGATGTCGTGTTGCTTTGCTCAAGCAGAACGGTCTCTATCCCGCTCTCCTTTGTAAATTACTTGGACTGACGTCATCAGATGGTCAGTGAGAGTACAAAATAATAATAATACTGTGAAGGCGATACACGATTGTGATTGTGAAATTCACATTTTTAACCACACATTTTACACACACACACACACACACACACACACCGTGCGCACACACACACACACACACCGTGCACACACACACACACACACACACACACAGCCCCGATCAATGAAACAGTGGTCGGACTACAGCTCGTAAGCTTGCCTAAGAGGTAGGTCTTTAAATGGGCTTTGAATTGAATCAGCGTTAGAAGATCCCTAATGGTGACCTGTAGGTAAAGCGTTCCAGACAGAATGAATGTGTATATATACACACAAAGCGACACGCGCTGCTATACCTGGTGGAACACGCACAGTCCACACAGATTCCTGATAACACTCGAAACGCCGATGAAAGACTTGTTCAAACCGCAATCTGTTGGTAATGAACAGGTTTTTGTTATCATCCCTCCCGGCTCCGCCCTGACACCTGCATGTAATGTACAGAAGTATCGATTACCTGCTGCATTGATACATGAGCATCTGTCCCCCTGCCATTATCAAGCATCCATTTAGACGTCCCCATCCCGCTGTCATCGTCACTATTGCCAAGAGGCAACGTGGCAACACTTCTGCTGATCGTTCACCTGTTGAGTAAGTTGGAGTTTAAAACGTTTTGGTAATGGTGTCGGTCTGAATCGTATTTGTACACAGTTCCAGAGCATTCAGCCATTGGTTGCTGCTGTTTTGCTTTTGATTTTAATTGCAAGACTCGTTCAGATAACGTCAGTTTTCACGATGAGGGAAGATTTGAACAAGAACATGTTGTGTAAATGGGTAACTTAGAATAAAACATTAGCTAAAAGCTAAAGGCGCCGCTCGAATTCAAAAGAAAGTTGTGGACTTGCAGAGCTCCCCACACACACACACACACACACACACACACACACACACACACACACACACACACACACACACACACAAACAAACAACAAAAAACCCAAACAAACAACAAAACAAAATAAATGATTTATTATTTTTTTACTCTTACTGAAAAAAAAAAAACTAGAGGAGCAAAGCCTCCATGGCTCACTTGTGAGACGGGTCAAGGTCATTCAAAAGAGTATGTTTGTAAAGCTCTTATCACTAGCTATCATGAAGTAAGGTGTCTCTTGTGTTCATAGTTCCTAAGCAAACGGCAAATTGCAATATAACAGTTTTTCCAGGACAGCTTCTGTGACCTTGACCTTGGGTCAAGGTCATTCAAATGACATCTGTAAGTGAAGAGCTTATCAGTGACTATCATAATGCCAAGTTTGATAGCTCTAGTTTTTGTAGCTTCTGTACAAATGGTAATGTAAAATTTCACGACAGTATTAATGACCTTTACTCAAGGTCAACGTCATTCAAATGGGTATGTCTGCATAGGTCTCGTTGCTTTCTATCATTGTGCCTTGTTTGGTGCCTTTGCAGTTTGTTGTTTCCAAGAAAATGCTAACGTAAGGTCTCCGCAAAACATATTGAATGGCCTTGACCTTGACTCAAGGAAATTGAATACAAGTATGCCGGTACAGGTTTTGTCAATGTCTATCATCATGCAAAGTTTGATTCCTCTGGTACCCCTACATTCTGAGAAAATGGCAATTTTAGATTTCCAATGAGACAGCTTTGATGACCTTGACCTTCAGTCAAGGTCTTTCAAAAGGGTATTTCTTGAAAGGTCTTACTGCTGTTTATCTGCAAGCCAGGTTTGGTGCTTCTGCTGTTTATTGTGTCTGAGAGAATGCCAATGTTAAGGTTTTGGAAGGTTTTCCGCAAAACTGCTTGTATGGCCTTGACATTGACTCAAAGTCACTGAATACAGGTATGTCAGTGAATGTGTTGTCAATGTTTATCATCATGCAAAGTTTGATGTCTCTGGCTTTTCTAGATTAGAGGAAAATGCCAATGTAAATTTTTCAAACAGACAGCTTTAGTGACCTTGACCTTGGGTCAGGGTCAACCACTATGGTATGTTTTGAAAGGTCTTACGGCTGTCTATCAGCTTGCCAAGTTTGCTGCCTCTGCTGTTCATTGTTTCTGAGAAAATGCCAATGTTAAGGTTTTGGAAGGTTTTCCGCAAAACTGCTTGCATGGCCTTGACCTTGACTCAAAGTCACTGAATACAGGTATGTCAGTAAATGTGTTGTCAATGTCTATCATCATGCAAAGTTTGATGTCTCTGGCTTTTCTAGACTCTGAGAAAATGCCAATGTAAAATTACCAATCAGACAGCTTTAGTGACCTTGACCTTGGGTCAAGGTCAACCATTATGGTATGTTTTGAAAGGTCTTACGGCTGTCTATCAGCATGCCAAGTTTGGTGCCTCTGCTGTTCATTGTTTCTGAGAAAAGGCCAATGTTAAGGTTTTGGGAGGTTTTCCACAAAACAGCTTGCATGGCCTTGACCTTGACTCAAAGTCACTGAATACAGGTATGTCAGTTAAGGTGTTGTCAATGTCCATCATCATGCAAAGTTTGATGTCTCTGGCTTTTCTAGATTCTGAGAAAATGCCAATGTAAAATTTCCAAACAGACAGCTTTTGTGACCTTGACCTTGGGTCAAGGTCAATCACTATGGTATGTTTTGAAAGGTCTTATGGCTGTCTATCAGCAGGCCAATTTTGGTGTCTCCACTGTTTGTAGATTCTGAGAAAATGCCAATATTAAGCCGGTTTACTGCGGACACACAGACCCACAGACAGACACACACACAGACAGACGACGGAGGGTTATAACATAGACTCACTTTGTTACACAAGTGAGCCAATGATTCTGAAAAAAGAGCATGCGAACCGGCCTTCGGTGACGGGAAACATGGTCGTAGCTGCACATTAAAAAAAAAAGGGGGGGGGGAGGCTATTAAAACACGCAGCAAGGGACAGATCGACTAAGCTGATGATAAATATTATAGTAGTGCAACCATACATCCAGCCACCCCTGATGACAAAATCGGCTTGCAGTTGTCGGTGTCGGGGCCGCCGGGGATGGCTCTCGGCCCGGAAGTCCCAGCAACACCCATTCTTGCAACGACGTCACTTCCGTGCCTGATGACCTCAGAAGTGCTGACGTCATGCGGCCCAACGGACTCGACCAGTTCTACCAGAAGTACACACAGGCCTACGGCATACCAATCCTTGGTCAGAGTTTGATCACCAAGCACAACACAATGTTCTCTTGCTGTCCGCTTTTTTCAGGCACTTCAAAGTTTTACTTCGTACACTGACGTGTCTTAGACACGGGGTTATGTGGTCAAGTCAAGTCAAGTCAAGTCAAACTACCTTATTTATCCCCGTAGGGCAATTCATGCGGGCGAGCATAAGACACATAAAATAAGTTAAGATCACTAACCTCATATATATATACTCTCTCTCTCTCTCTCTAAATTGTCTACTGCAAAGCCCCAACATATCTTCATCAACTGTTTAATTTCAAACATGATAAACAACACAACACAAGGAACAGTCTGCTCCCAGCGCCTAGGGTTGATATCTACAAATGTAGCCTGTCTTTCTCAGGGGCATCCATATGGAACTCTTTACCACTGAGTACCCAAAACATTTCCAAAGTCACTGACTTCAAACAAATTCTACACGACACGCTCATCTGACCATGTAGGTAGAAATGTGTTATATGCATGTTTTCGAATGTTAGTGACGACATTGAAGTTCTTACTTGGCATACAGCCAATATCATCGACAAATGCCACATATGTTTTGATTGTTTATCATGTCTACTTTTCTCTTCCTCATTTCAGTAATGCCTAAATGCTCTATCCTGAATAAGAAACGCTTCATCATCATCATCATCATCTCTCTCTCTCTCTCTCTCTCTCTCTCTCTCTCTCTCGGGGGAGCCGGGGTGGTCGAATGGTAGAGCGTTGGACTTCCAATGCTCGGGTCGTGAGTTCGATCCCGGCTGGGGCCAAATATTTGTGCTGGCTTTTTCATCGTTGCCCCGTCTTTGATATCACCCTATGTGGTGGAAAAGGACGTTAAACCTCCAAACACCCACCCACCCACCCTCTCTCGACGCGTCTCTCTCTCTCTCTCTCTCTCTCTCTCTCACACCACACACACCGGCCACACCACACACACAACGCACACACACACACACACACACACACACACACACACACACACACACACACACACACACACACACACAACAACAACAACAACAACAACAACAACACACTATGTGACCTCTCGGGAGGCGATGATGAGTAATTTCTGTTCGTTGAAGCCGAAAGTCTGTCCAAGACCCGTAAACAGTAAATCAAACCTGAAATAGCTTTTGTTGTTTTTGTGTAAATTTTGGTCATACCTTCAGATCTGTAAAACGACGAGACCAAGACGAATTACCCACAAGAAAAAAGCGCATATTTCTTCAGAGCCTGTGGTCTAATAATTATCACATTTGTGATTTTTAAAAAATCATAATATAAACGTCTGCTTGGTCGCTGAACACATGAAAGTGTAATATATGATTTATATGCTAAGACAAAAAAAAAAAAAAAAAAAAAATGGACACACCACTTGTCACATGCACGCACATCAACCAATCAGACAAGCACGTCGACGTGCGCGTAGTGAACGAGCCTGTGCATGATTTGTCAGGCTCACGAAAGGCTCTCTCAGGACGTGGGTTGAATCATTGACCTCTCTGGACAGTTGAATTAAGCTAGGTCAGAGCCTTGTCAGGGGAGCCGACACTGACAGCCCCCCTCGAAGCCAGTGACAGTGAAGACAAGAACGTCGACCGTAGTGACAGTAAACGAGCTCCTGCGTAAATCGAAAGGCTCACTCAGGACATGGGCTGAATCTTAAACCTCCCTGGTAAGTTGGGGGAGCCGGGATAGCCGAATGCTAGAGCGTTCGACTCTCAATGCTCAGGTCGTCAGTTCGAATCCCGGCTGGGGCCAAATATTTGTTCTGGCTTTTTCCTCGTTGCCCCCTCTTTGATATCACCTTTACGTGGTGGAAAAGGACGTTAAACTCCCAAACATCCACCCACCCCACCCCCACCCCCTGGTAAGTTGAATGAAGGCAAATCCGAGCTTTTCTGTATGTGAATGGGCAGGTTCGTCGAATGCTCAGGTCCGAAGCTTTGAAGCGAGCCTGTTACCTGGTTCGCTTTCTGCTGGCCGACCACGCCCCTGTGCGCCAACATGGTGTACCGTCTGTCTGGACAGATTCGCCGTCTTTGGCGCGGGGGAGACGCCCGAGTCCATCCCGGAACATGCGACCTATGGGACAACCAGCGGTCCCGCCTGGGGCGCCACTTTTTGGATTCCCGTCAGCTCCACGGCAGGCACTAACTTGCTGTGCGATCAGTAAGTATAATTATGTCGCAGTATATGTGATTGCTCCAGTGGCCCAAGAAATTCTGGACTAGGCCGGTGATACCGTTAGGGCGATCCTTGTGTTTCCATTCGTAGACACAGATCATCAGCTGAGATACAGGGAGATTTTTATAGAAATTATATAACATTATTACGAAGGACTGGGCTTCCAGCCAAATTACCCTTCCGACTTGGGGTTCATGGGAACAGTATGGAACAATAAAGAATAACTGAACTGCACTGAATGCAGTCAGTTCACTGTATGCGTGCTGTACGTGCAGAAGCGACCTCGCACACACCAGAGAGTATCGCGCTGCACGAGATGGCTCACATGCTGCACCGCTTGGGCGCTGAGTTTGCGATTGACGGCTGGAACGACCGTCTGAAGGCCAGCTACACGTCGGCCAAGGCCAATGGATTGTGGAGCAACACCTACGCGCAGAAAGACTACATCGAATACTTCGTTAGTATCGTCATTCTATTCTCCGACCTAGCTAGTTCGGGTTTACAGACAATAGGGTCAGATTCTCGGACTACGACCTATCAAAGACTATATCTATAACAGCGGATCTATACTGACAGTGTTTGGACCATCCTTGCTCTTATTTCCCGGTACTTGCATAGTCTCGTGCACTGAGTCAAACTGAAGACGCGTGCAGGAATGATTCCCCCACCTAGCTGTATAAATCTTAACATGATTGAGCCTTTTTGTGGGCAGTCAGGACCTGACGAATCGAAGTTATCTCTCAAATTCACAATACAGGATGCTTGTGGCCCGATAGTTCGTATTCTACTGAAACTCTATAGACTAGCCTCATGAACCAGATGAATCGGACTAGTTACCCAGAAGATTTGATCAGTGCGGTGATCCACAGTAAGTTCGGTTCACATGTAAACCGGAAAGTTACAGGAACAGCTCAGAACAGAACGTGCTTTGGGCCGCTTTGACTCCAACTTTCTTTTCTCTCTTGTCCAGGCCGAAGGTGTGCAGAGCTACTTTGACGACAACTGGCGCGTGGAGAAGGCTGACGGCCACCACAACAACATCTCCACCAGGAAGCAGCTGATGAACTATGACCCGCAACTCCATGGCGTGATAGACGAGTTGTTCCCCTGTAAGAACACTCTGTTGGCCCGATGCAGCAGCACAAGAGGTGACCAACGCATGGAGTCTCAAGCAGTAGCGAATCGTGACAAAAAATAACTTTCGCAGATCAAGAAAACCAAACGACAAGCCAAAGTCATGCTATCAAGTCGATGCTATGTAGACACAATGACTATTACTCCCCCCCCCCCCCCCCCGCGCCCCACCCCCCAAAAAAATACAAAAACAAAACAAAAAACAAACAAACAAAAAACCAAACCAACAAACATACAAAAAACCAAACCAACAAACAAACAACAAAAACAATTCAAACAAACAAACAAACAAAAATGCCCCTCAAAAAACAACCAGACCCCCCACCCCCAACAAACAAACAAACAAACAAACAAAACAACAAACAACCATACCCCCTCCCCCCACCCCTCTCAAAAAAGAAAAAAAAAAGGAAGCAAGGCAGCCATTTGCCCAGAAATACCGTCACTACACCATACAACCAAAGACCTTGGAATCAGTGTGTTTCCAAGATCTTTGATACAAACCTGAACCCACTGGGGCAAAAGCGTTATGGCCTAAGGGACCGCGTAATACAAGCCAAGAGAACAGGTTAACCGTAACTGGCGGGCAACATTGGAAACGTAATACGTATTAGTCAGTAGAGGTTGGTGAAATTTTGTGCGAACACCTGTTTGTGCCTAGTGGCCTATCATGTCACACAGCAAGCGAGCATTTGTGGCGACAGAATTCTTTAAAAAAATATATACTTATCATCACACACCTGCTCTGAAAATAGGATGTCATGTGTTTCAGAGGAGGAGCAGAACCAGATCCTGAAGATGGACTGTGTCCCTTATGTGGCCAGCCCGACCGGTATGTGTGTGTATGTGTGTCACGGTGTGTGTGTGTGTGTGTGTGTGTGTGTGTGTGTGTGTGTGTGTGTGTGTGTGTGTGTGTGTGTGTGTGTGTGTGTGTGTGTGTGAGGAGGGTGACGGGGGCGGAATGGATATACATGTATTTGTATAATATGTACAGTTTTATTTCACCACAGAACAGTCTGGTGCAATATCCTTCTGGAAAAAATACGGTATTTTTTTTCCTATTCGAACTTCGATACTGTCATATGATATTATTACATGCGTTTTAGAATGTTCATCAGATTCATGAATATCATTTTCCGGCTTCGTTCAGACCCTGCCTGCAAGGACACGACGGTGAAGTGTATGGCATGGGCTTCCACAGGGGAGTGCCAGAAAAACCCAGGCTGGATGAACAACAGCTGCGCTCTCAGCTGTAAGCAGTGTACGCCCAACAACGGGTAGACAGCCCTACGAACGGTTCCTTGTACAGTAAGAAGAGGGAATGAACTGTTGGGCTGGAATTCATCACAGTGCAGACGGCGCTTGGTACACGTAATACAAGCCTCTGTTGAGGCGTACAAAATAAAGCCCTTCGTCAAAACACAGAACGTGTCGCTTCTTGCTTAACTTACTTACTTGGGCCCTTGGCTCCGAGTGGAGCATAGGCCATCGACAACCCTTCGCCATCGCGCTCTGTTCTGGGCTATTCAGTCTTGCCACTCCAGTCCAGTTGGTCCCCTGCTTATATAGCTCTGCCTCAGTGTCCCGCCTCCAGCTGTTGCGAGGCCGGCCTCTCTTCCTTTGCCCCTGCGGGTTCCATGTCAGGCTTCTTGCTTTAGTTACATTGAATAACGGCCTGTACACCTCTTAACAGGAATGTGTCCGCCAACACACACACACACACACACACACACACACACACACACACACACACACACACACACACACACACACACACACACACACACACACACACAACGTCACACACGTTCAGGTTACAACAAAAAGCGCAACTCATTTCACCGCACACCCCATTCACTTTACTTGAAACGTAATATGTCATTTTCAGCTCTTATTTTTTTACTGTTAGTTTATGCTTACTATCCGCCGACTCCATTCTCAGTCCCGTAGACAATAGCTCCCACCCTTCAGCCCATCCCGACAGTCATCAGAACCCTTAACGAAAAGTATTGTCATCGTGGGGAGAGAAAAATCAGCACACCAGAATAGCCTAAACACGCTCAAAAGACAAGAAACAAAATAACTTCTTTCGGCGGCAAAGACTCGCATTCATCGCAAAACAAATACAAGGACAACGGTACGCACCCCAAAGGAGTAAATTGTGGTTTTGTCTGTTGTATTTTAAGTGTGTTTTCAAGTTAATTCTTATGGTACACTGATCTTACTGGTGCGTTTAAAAAGTTATCGTGTTTTTATGTTGATTCTTTTGGTATACTGATCCCATTCATGCGCATGAACGCCTATTTCCACGTTTAAAATGTTACTGTGTTTTCAAGCTGATTCTGTTGGTAGGCTACACGGCTGATCTCACTCATGCGTACGAAAACCCGTCACTGACCTATTTCCACGTTTAAAATGTTATTGTGTTTTCAAACTGATTCTTTTGGTATGCCGGTCCCATTCAAGCGTATGAACACTCCGTCACCTAATAGTAATAATAATAGAATATTTATATAGCGCCTAACCTTATCTAAGCTCTAGGCGCTTTACATAAAATACGAGTAATAAAAACACAAAAGACAGATAAAACAAACACAAGACAGGTAAAACTGACAAAACAGATAAAAACTAATAAACACTCATATCCACACACACACACACCCGTTCCCTACGCACACACGCACTCACACCAGCAGAACGACAACATGGCACGGCTATGAGAGGGTGAAGAGATGGGTTTTCAGTCGGGACTATTTCCACGTTTAAAGTGTTATTGTCAGTCAGACATATTCACATCTCACGGCCTCTTTCCAAATTTAACGTATTCAGCCAACGTCAGCTGCAACACATTCCACACGATGGTTTCACAACACTATCACATTATTACCAGGTGTAACTGATTAAACCTGAACCATAAACATACATAAACCACATTGAAATGAACACACGCAGGTGGGACGAGATTAACGCGCGAAAGCCGACCAGCGCCCGGCTAATTTAACACGTAGAATATTATCAACACTTACTTCATGTTACAGATGTCGAGCTTTCTGTTTCAAACCATTGCCACCTCCGGTTCAGTGCTGGGCGGTAGCGGTTTCTCTGTTTCATTCAACATGAAATTGTTGATTGGCTGTGCCATAGTTGTGTTTCAAATCACCGGTGAGCACTGAGAGGTGTCAGTGTGTGTGTGTGTGTGTGTGTGTGTGTGTGTGTGTGTGTGTGTGTGTGTGTGTGTGTGCGTGCGTGCGAGTGTGTGTGTGTGTGTGTGTGTGTGTGTGTGTGTGTGTGTGTGTGTGTGTGTGTGTGTGTGTGTGTGTGTGTGTGAGAGAGAGAGAGAGAGAGAGAGAGAGAGAGATAGAGAGAGAGAGAGAGAGAGAGATGCCGCTAGGAATTCAAGCCGACTAAGCTCAGTGATTTGACAACGCCGGGATGTCAGAGTCAGCGTAAGTCGTGTGTGTGTGTGTGTGTGTGTGTGTGTGTGTGTGTGTGTGTGTGTGTGTGTGTGTGTGTGTGTGTGACCATGGTGTGTGCATCTACTATAGGCTCTCTTCATAACCCAAATTATTTCGATGATAATAATCATGACGACACCAAAAACGACGACCGTGGTTGGCGATGATGATTACGACGACAGCAACATCAACGACGACGGTGAAGCTTATGATTACAACGAGGAGGGCAACGATGCTCATGACGGTACCGATGAAGATGATACTGATGACGACGATGGTGACGATGACGATGATATTGGTGGTGACAACATGATGACGCCGATGATGACTCGTATGATAGTGAATGACGATAATAATGATGATGATGACGATGACAGCATTTATACTACGTACACTACAGTGCCGCGAGTGGTGCAGTCGTCTAACGATTTTCGACCAGGCAAGCCTAGCAACTCACACGACTGTAACAACGTCACTTCCGTCCCCGATGACCTCAGAAGTGGTGACGTCATGCGTCCAGACGGGCTGGACGACGTCTACCAGAAGTACACACAGGCCTACGGCATCCCTGTCATCGGTTTGTTGATCCTATGACACGTCACCGTACACATTTCGCAGATCAGTCTCGTCTTTATTTTATTTTACAATGTATTTTTGTTTGTCACTAGACACATCAAAGAAAGCAACTGATATGAAATCTTGCCAAGTTCATTAGGAACAGTAAAATCGTATAATTTGTTCATGAAAACCAGATGATGTACATAATGAGATGAAGGTGTTATGTATCTTGGATTGAAACTGATGTGCTTTTTGGTTTTGTTGTGATTTCTCTGGCTGTATTTTGTATATTGCTGTACTTTGTTATCACGTCCTTTGTATTTTGGATATTTCTCCATACCCCAGACGGGGAGAAAGGAATACACACGTAAAATCTTTGTATCTTTGAATCTTTGCAGGTTCCATCAATGCTTCTGACGACGGTTTGGAGCGAGCCTGTTACCTGGTCCGTTTTCTCCTGGCTGACCACGCCCCTTTGCGTCACATGATCTACCGTCTTGGTGGACGATTTGTCGTCATGGCTGAAGAAGAGGCGAGGAAACAAGCGGAGAGTAGGGAGGAATCAACGAAAAGAAAAGGAAAGAGAAGGAAGAGTGGGGCGGTGGGAGCGACTTTCGAAAATCCCGTCAGTTCTGCTCCTGCATCCAATCTGCTATGTGATTCGTAAGTGACATAATACTATATAATACTACAGGGGCGCCGGAACCGGGGGGGCAGGGGGGGGCAGCGGCCCCCCCCCCTGTACCCAAGCAGGGGGGGCAAGAGTGTCTTTTTGCCCCCCCCCCCCCCTGGAAAATCAAGTGACTATGGCAAGAGGGGGGGCAAAGCCATGGTCTTGCCCCCCCCCCCCTTCCCCTACCTCTCCCCCTACCCCTCTTAGTGCTCTCTCCCTCATCCCACCCAACAGAGAACTTCTGTTTTTGCGGACCGAAGGCTGTCCGCTCCTCTGATTGCCCCCCCCCTCCCTCTCCACCCCTTTTCACTTTTTTCGGGCAACGTCCTGGTTCGTAAAGGTTTTTTGTCTACGCAGCATTTGATCGCCCTCCCCCCCCCCCCCCCCCCCCCGCTTTTCACTCTCTTCGGGCAACGTTCCCCCTCCGAGATTCTGCCCCCCCCCTCCCCCCAACATCTTCCGGCGCCCCTGTACTAGCAAACACATGGAGACAGAAGGCAAAGACAGGTCGTAAATACGTGCACCTGGCAGCGTGTGTAGCCGCTGCTTAGCTCGAGCAGATTCAAAGTCTGCTAATTAATTTAAAGAACACTGAGACAGCGTAAGGACAAACTGGGTTTTGCCTCTCTGTCTCTGTCTCTCTTACCCCGGTGGGAGGGCCTCTGAATCCATTATTAAAGGTCTACGGCCTGATAATAAATGATCGAGTCTTGAGTCACACACACACACACACACACACACACACACACACACACACACACACACACACACACACACAGAGTGATGCAACTAAGCTGTCGGTTGGTCTTGGCAACAGGAGGAGACAACTCTTAAAACGTGTTCTAACTGATTAGCACGCCTCTCAGTTTCTTTGCTTCCTGGTTTCGACAATTCTTTCCTTATTCAGAGACATGTCCTGACCTACACGTGCTCTGTTTTGTACAGAACAGATCCGCATCCTTGGAAGAGCCTGGGGCTGCTCGAGATGGGTCACATGCTCCATCACCTTGGAGCCCAGTTCACCATGGAGGGTTGGGAGAACCGCCTGAAAGACAGTTACCAGGCAGCGAAGAAACATGGATTGTGGGCTAACACGTCTGCCATGGAAGACAAATCGGCATACTTCGTGAGTAAATACAAAGCTCGTTGTTCATCTTTGTGATATTGTTTGTTGCAGTTCATTGAGCCAGGGCAGGTAACTGAATATCCGGTTTGAATAATAAACACGTTTCAGTTCTTTGTACATCGAACAGATAGAGGTCGAGTATAGTCCGTGAGGTGTATGTGACAAGGGGGAGAGTTAAAAAAAAAACAAAAAACAAAAAACAAACAAACAAAAAAAAAAAACAGCAACAACAATAATCAGTTTGTCAGTTGTAAGTATTTTTTTTTTTTTTTACATGGTCAGACTGAGGGCCTGCAGAGCTACTGGAACGACAACTGGTACTTGGGGCAGGCTGACGGCACCAGCAACAACATATCCACCAGGGTGCAGCTGCTGAACTATGACCCGCAACTCTACGGCCTTATACAAGAGTTGTTTCCCTGTAACAACATTTTGTTACCGAGGTGCAACTCTACCCGAGGTGGGGTGGCAATTACGAACTTAATTCCGATGCACGCACAACTCAAACAAATAATCTTGAAGGACTGATGAAAAGCTTTGACGGATCTGTTTCAGAGGACGAACAAAATCAGAAATTGAACATGGACTGCGTCCCTTATAAGTCTCCAGGTCTTCGTAAGTGTGTGTGTGTGTGTGTGTGTGTGTGTGTGTGTGTGTGTGTGTGTGTGTGTGTGTGTGTGTGTGTATAACATCTCCTCACTTATATCCTGCAATGTAAACTACATATAGGGAGAAAATGATTCGAAGGTTACCGGCCACAAGGTACCATCGATACAGATAGAAAGAAGAGAGATAGTACGTTTTGCCAGGGAACCCTCGACATATATTTAGATATCGTCGCTGGTATATGAGAATGTGCTAACTGACATTTTGGCGCGAAACCTGTTTTTGGCACTCCCGGGTCTTTAAAAATTCGTCGCACTTTCTGACAAATCCGCGAATCAAACTGAGCATAGGAACATGATGGAAAACACATGTATGATAAGAGCCTAAGTGACACATGTATGATTTTTTTCAAACGTTTTTATTGAATTTCTCAAAAGTATGAAAATGTCAGTTAGCACATTCTCATATACCAGCGACGACATGCTTGTTTTCTGTTTTAACTCACCGAGCTAGCAGTCTCTGACGAACGGTATCGATGACCACGCAGATGCCTCGCAGTACGACTCTGTGTGTATGTGTGTGTGTGTGTGTGTGTGCTGTCCTTACTTAGTATCTCCTCTTTTCTTTCCTTTTTTTTTCTTTTGACAGTGGTATTAGCTCATGTAGTGTAGCAACGACAAGTTTTAAAATTGGTATGTATATGCCTGGAACTTCTACCGTTGTAAAATAAAGGTTCTTGCTCTTGCTCTTGTTCTCTCTCTTCGGCAGCATGCCCCGACAGTGACGTGAGATGCGTGCAGCACGTGCTTGGTTTCGAGGGCAAGTGTCACCTGATTAGCGATGGCCACTGGCGGTTCTGGACATCCATCAACTGCCGAGGGAGCTGCCACACGTGTCCTAGCAACGGTCTGTTTCGTTTAACGCGTAGATCACGGCTGTTGGATGGGACACTTGTGCTTGTTGAGCTGTAGGGGTGGGTGGGTGTTTGAGGGTTTTAACGTCCTTTTTTTTTTTTTTTTTTACCACATATGGGTGATATCAAAGACGGGGCAACGAGAAAAAGGCCGGAGCGAATACTGATTTGACCACAGCCGGGAATCGAACTCATGACCCGAGCATTTAAAAAGGCCAACGCTCTACCCGTTGAGCTGTAGGGAAACCAAACTTTAACTCCCTCTTACCGGAGTGAGGTATCTGCTGGGTCATATATCGAGGATAAGCATACAGGAATCGCATTTTCTTGGGTCAGAGAGTTGCTTTTACATTAAAACGCAGCGAAAAAAGAAAAAAAATCACTCACTATGTTTCTTCAGTGTAGTTCATATAGGCCTACTCAACGAGTCACATACCAGTCAGCAATATCACTATTTTTGTGGTCGTTTTCCTTTCTTTTCTTTTTCTTTCGGGGAGCCGGGGTGGCTGAATGGTAGAGCGTCGGACTTCCCATGCTCGGGTCGTGAGTTCGAATCCCGGCTGGGGCCAGATATTTGTGCTGGCCTTTTTCTCGTTGCCCTGTATTTGGTATCACCCTTATGCGGTGGAAAAGGACGTGAAACTCCCAAACACCCACCCACCTGCCCTCTTTTTCTTTCATTGTGTATTGTTATCACATAAGTATAATTATACATGTATTGGTGTGTGTGTGTGGGGGGGGGGGGTATCACAATCTGCTGATGCAGTATTTGCGTCGGTTTAATTCTCTCCCCAGAATCACACTGTGAGGATGAGCATGAGTACTGTGCGGGATGGGCGGCGCTGGGTGAATGTGAGAGTAACCCCAACTGGATGGACCACTACTGTCCCTTTACCTGCCGGAAGTGCCGGCCCAGCTAAGATAACACTTCTTCGCCTGTGAGGGTGGGTGGGTGTTTGGGGGTTTAACGTCCTTTTCCACCACATAGGGTGATATCAAAGACGGGGCAACGATGAAAAAGCCAGCACAAACATTTGGCCCCAGCCGGGATCGAACTCACGACCCGAGCATTAGTAGTCCAACGCTCTACCATTCGACCACCCCGGCTCTTCGCCTGTGATCTGTTTTGCCACTGAGGACTTTGTGAACAAAATAAAACACTGAGTATACAACACATGTTGGCTGTGATGTAACGCACACACACACACACACACACACACACACACACACACACGCACACACCCCGAGCTTCGGGAAGCGCTGTGGACTTTATAGAAGCGGTAGACTCTTTTCCAAATGACTGTATAAATGAGGATTTTTTTTAATATGATGCTGATCAGCTGTCCACCACACACACACACACACACACAGAGCTTCGGGAAGCGCCATGGACTTTATAAGCTTTAGACGCTTTCCCAGATGTATGAATGAGGACATGTTTTTTGATGTGATGCTGATCAGCTGTACACCACACACCACACACACACACACACACACACACACACACACGCACGCACGCACGCGCGCACGCACACATACACACAGAGCTTCGAGAAATACAACGAAAGAAAATTTATTTTCTGCATCTGGCAAATCTTTTAAATGAATATCGATAAAGAAATCTTGAAATACAAAGGAAAAAGATTCAAATTATTACTGTACACCCAGAGGACCTACACATGTTTGTTAATAACGTCCGTCACAATGTTATTTGCCATCATGTGTTAATTTCAACGAATAAACCGATTGACTTATCGTTTTGAACAATTTTCTTGTAGCAATTTAAACTTACATATTTTAAAGTTTAAATCGCTACAAGAAAATTGTTGAAGATAAATTCTTGTCCTCCAAAGTTATCTACAGCTAAAACAAACTCAGTAAGCAAGACCTTTTTTTCCGTTTTCAAATGTTGCATTTTGCCAAGCGTTTTAGCTTCAGGTAGCTTAAAGTATAACGAAAACATTCATCAAATCACGTAAGTCTGTAACCAGTTTATCTACGATTAAAACAAACGGAAATCCATTACAACCAGTTTCACTTTTTTCTATGACACTTTGCCAAGCGCTGACGTTCTGGTAGCTGTTGGACTTGGCGGTAAGTTCAGTGTCACCGAGGCCGCTAATGACGCTAAAGTGTAATGTACCCAACATGTTCTTCATTTACTCGCTTCCATGTTCCCAGCCTCAATACTTGCAGATCTATCTCATTTGGGGATGAACCTGCGTTCCGATCAATTATCCAATCTAATATGCCGGCTGATTTGTCCCATACCAACATTCGTCCAGCACGGATGCACGTCTTCAACATGTCTTTTTGTGACAGCTGGTTGCTCTTCCAAGGGATATGAACGTACCATTAATTTCATCCAGACGCGCATGATTGCAATTTCTGTTTCTCGCATTCGTCCTTCTCTCCATCCGGCGAATCCTCGCCACAAGTGCTGTCGTTCATGGTAAGTGAACCTTCATCGTCGTCGCTGTCGTTCATGGTAAGTGAACCTTCATCGTCGTCGCTGTCGTCATCTCCATCGCTCATGTCGTTGTCGTTGTCGTCGTCGTCGTCGTCGTCGTCGCTGTTGCCTTCTTCATCCACTATTTCTCCGGTCTCCGATTCCCGCCGCTGTCCGCTGCCGACTTCGGGGTCTCCCACCGTCAACTCCCGCTCCACATCGTTGTAGTAGGCTTCCCATATGTTCGCCGTGTGACGAGTGGAAGCACTCTGTCCGTTATCTGGGCGGGGCTGATCGGCCAGAAGGTCCCCCGCGTAGATGAGAGGCGGGGGCGTACCAAAATCGGGACCACGCGGACCAAGGCCACTTTCCGCAGCTGCGGACAAGACAGGGCGGGCGCGCTGGGAAACGTTTACCTGGAACGATTGCACTTCAGCTCTTGGCTGGTGGTCGTTTGCCTGTGACGAATAACCGTTCGTCTGTGGGTGCTGGAGGCTCGTCTGTGGGTGCTGGAGGCTCGTCTGTGGGTGCTGGAGGCTCGTCTGTGGGTGCTGGAGGCTCGTCTGTGGGTGCTGGAGGCTCGTCTGTGGCTGCTGGAGGCTCGTCTGTGGCTGCTGGAGGCTCGTCTGTGGCTGATGGAGGCTCGTCTGTGGCTGGTTTAGGTCTGTCTGTTGCTGATGCCAGTTTACCTGTGGCTGATGCCAGTTTGCCTCTAGCCGCTGATGCCAGTTTGCCTGTGGCGGGTACTGGTTTGCCTGTGACGGAAGAGCGTTTGCTTGGTCCTCGAACCTACTCACTGCCTGATCTTCTGGAGTCTGCGATGGGCACACAGTCTGGGGCAGAGAAGGTTTCTCCTCAACTTTGGCTGATGAAGACGACTCCCCTTGGTCCGGTATGTTTTCAGTGACTGAAGCAGAATGGGTCTCGGTGTCGTTATCCTGCTTCTGCTGCAGCAATGTGTCCTGTGTAGGTGCGGCCTGATTTTCGCGAAAAGACTTGTCTTCCGCGGGCAAATCTTGGTTTCTCGCTGGGAAATTTGGAAGAGAAGATGATGTGCCATTGGATGTTGACGACCCTGCTTGGACTGACGATTTATTCTGCTGCGAAGGAGGTGGAGCGTCGCGCTTCGAAGTACTGCTGTGTCGAGAAGAAGGGCCATCACCCCGCGAACGCTTGCTCGACGGAGAGCCTTTCTGTACATCCGGCGGGGCTGCATCTCGAGAGGCCGCGTTCTGCTGACTTTCTGAAGACCTTGTCTGATCCGTCAGCGGTTTCCTTCGCTGTCGTGTGCGTTTTGACTTTGTGGTCGGCTGAGGAGACTGCGGGTTGGATCTCGACGCCAGTGCGTTGAAGGCTGACGCGTGAGGCGCCATGAAGGGGGACTGAATCGGCGGCCAAGTATAGTATCCGGCCAGGGGGTTCCGGGCAAACGCGGCCGCCTGAAGCGCCATGGCGTGGTTGGTTATGGGGAGGCCGGGGAAATACCCGGGAAACACTGGAGAGCGTGTAAGCTCTCCCGAGCTGGATTCAGTTTTCGGCGGCCTTGTGGAAGACTGGGATGTGGAGGACGAAGTTCTGTTGCGACGAGATCTGTCTTCCAGTGAACGCCCTTTGTCTGATTGTGGGGCATCTGGATTACCCCTTACTGCTGCATGATTACCATCAGGTGTATCCCGGGATGTACCAGATCGTGCATTCCCATAATTCGGCGGAGGATTACGCCGTGACCTGTCCTCACCTTGACGCGCCGACTGCATCGATGGTTCATTTCTGGGGATGACACCCCCATCCGCGCCTGGTGGTCTGCATTTCGCTGCTGACCGCTTGCCATTATTCGAAGACAAGCCCAGGCTGTCGCGGAAAATTGCGTGGTTGATGTTGAGGGCGGAAAACTTGGAGTGTCCTACGAAGGTGGGGTCACGAAGTGGGTCGTTGTACCACGAGCTCAAACTCATGAGGTGAGCAGGCGACGGGTCGGACAGGTCGCCGGGCTTGCGTTCAACCGTTGGATTACCAAGATCCCACTTCTTGTCGCCGGAATGAGCTACCGGCGCTTTTACGGAGACCGACGATTGCGTCTGTTTGGGCTGTGCCTGACTTGAAGAGATGCTCTGACTCGGAGGCTGAGCTGCTTGTGAAGTCGTGAGGTGAGATGCGCGAAGGTCGGAGATTTGGTCCGGGTTTTCTGAGATCTTAGACGTTGTCGTCATGTCGGCTTTGGGACCATCAACCTTGTACATAGAGCCCGGCCGATGGTTGTTTGGTAGGATCATGTGTACAGGGGCGGCGCTTCCAGCAGCAGATGCTCTGTCTGGTAGTACATGTACCACAGACGGATCTGCCTCTTCAGCACCGGGAACCTGGCGTGTTCTATTCCTACGTGTAACGGCGTCGCTTCCAGCAGGTAGTGTATATACTACAGATGAATCTGTCGCATTCATCGCCGGCATATTTTCCGAAACATATGAACCAGACTCTGAAGCTTTCCTGGCTGTGGGCGGAACTTGCTGGTAGTGTCCAAACAGCTGAGGATTATACGTCGTTGGATTTTGCAGACTACCGGAGTACGAATCGCTGATCTGACCAGCCAGGTCCCGGAGTTGGGACTGGCCGTAGCAGGCGTCGGGTACTGACCACGGAAAGTCAAAGGACATTGGACAGGCTGTTGATGACAATGAGGTGGCCGTGGAGGAGGAGGTCGGGGCTGGAATGGTGTCCTCTCTGCCGAGCGTGCCGGCATTGTGCCAGTCAGAAGGCACTGTAGAGGTTGTGGAGGAGGTAGAGGCTGCCGGGGCACGAAGGCTGTCCTCGTTGGTTGGCGTGCCGGCGGTGCTGGGGTAGGGTGTCTGAGACCAGTAGACCTGAGCCATCTCCGGGTCTTCCGGCTGCAAAATAATTGGAATAAAAGTGTTGTGTGCGAAACCATGCAGGCGTGCGTGAGTGAGTATTTCAAGGCTTAACGCCGCGTCAGCAACAAAGACTAATTCGCGGCAGCCACAAGTTTGAAGGCTCCTTCGTTAAAAGGTAAAAAGCTGGTTTAAAACAACTAGTAAATATAGGCTAAAAGTTTATACGTTAAATGGGATTCTACCAGTCTTTGCTTACCACAAGTTCCCATGCAGGCGTAAGGACACAAATTAAGCGTGGGGCTATATTTGGTGTTTATTTGGGGAATCCTGTTCGGCGAGTGTGCTAGTTTGTAATGATTTTTGTTGACATGAAAAAGCGTGATTTTCGTGATTTTCGTACTTTGTAGCCCGAGGTGCATGCTAGGGGACCGCAACAAGAGGCAACTTGCCATTTTTAGGGGGTGACTATGATGGCTGAGGCTAATAGGGAATATATATATAGGCATTTGAGACCTCGTGCAAGTCTGCATCAAGTTTTCCTGCGATGATTGGAAAATATAATTTAAAGAAACTCAGGGTGGGTGGGTGGGTGTTTGGGGGTTTAACGTCCTTTCCCACCACATATCAAATGATATCAAATGATATCAAAGACGGGGCAACGATGAAAAAGCCAGCACAAATATTTGGCCCCAGCCGGGATCGAACTCACGACCCGACCATTACAAGTCCAACGCTCTACCATTCGGCCATCCCGGCTCCCCTTAAAGAAACTCAACCGCCATGATTTATGAATATGACATCACAGGGGTAGAAGAATGAGTGTCGTGATGTACCGTATGATAATGAAAACCGGGGTATCGTTAGTGACGAAGGACATTGTGAATTCGGCACACGTAATGACCGAGTTAAGTGGAATACAGTCACAGGAATGGTGCTTACCAACGGAATATATTTAGGCCATGTGCATACAAACATGACCACTTGAACATAACGATTACTTGAAAACACCCTCAACTAAACTACGGTCAAGACTAAGACACCAGGTCAACGTTCATCTTTCTACCAGGTCTATCGTAGTCAACTAATTTGGAACAGTCTGCCTTTTCACGTTTGCCATGCTGAGTCCGCTGACTCATTCAGAACAGAGAGACAGAGAAGCGGAACACACAAGCTGAAGTCAGTCTTAGTACAGTGAATGTAGTGTTAGCACACAGCAGCAGCAACAACAAGATACCGACAACAGCAACGACAGCAAAACTCCACAGTGCACACCGCCACCATCACCACGAATTCAAACAACAATACAAGCAGACGCACAGAGAGAGAGAGAGAGAGAGAGAGAGAGATGATGATGATGATGACTGGCGCTTTGTACGGCGAGGCAGAAACTTGTAAGCTAACTGCCTGCTCACGGCACATTTAGGGAGGGGGGAAGATCGTAAAAAACAACAACACTAACAACAACTGAGAAAAGATGCATCTTGGGGTTGCATCTTTAGCAGCAAGGACGCTACATCGCCATCTGTCTTTGATATCGACCCGTAAAACAGTCAAGTCAATGATCTTACCGTACTTACAGTAAGTGGAGAGTAAACATCTTCTTGCTGGACCCACTTGATGGCCGTTGTCGCCTTTCGTTTCCGCGCACCTCTCCTGTCCTGGTCCATTGTCAAAAACATACGCCCGGTACCTTGAGAAACACTGTAGTGGGTGGACTCAAGAACACCGGTACACAGTCGGTTCTCTCGGGTTAAAAAAAGCCCCAAACCCCACCTTTCAACAGAGGCGTCTGAGTTGTGTTCACGTGCCGGAGGGAGGTGCAAAGAAGTGACACATTTCGCGGGTGCACACAGTGGACATCGCGGACTGGCCTGTGTATTTTCCACTACAGAGAGACTGTTACAGCACTCCCGCACATTGAACACGGATGCGGAGCGGTAGTGGCATGAATGCGGAGAATGGTCACGGTCTCCCTGTATATCTCGCCACATAAAAAAAAAATAGTGCATGCTCTTGATATACATGTGCATATGCACGGGCTATATTCCGTTCAGTCTTGTAACCCGTGCATTTTGCCTTTGGGACTGCGTTGGCCATGCGGGTGTCAAAGTTGAGATAGGCGTGAGGATGTGTGAAAGGAGGAATGACGGGGGGGGGGGGGGGGGGGGGGGGGGGGGGATTTAGATCAGATACACACATGTCCAAGTATACATCATGCACGCGGCACGGTACAGTGCATCTTGTTGTTTGTGTCTCTTGCCGGAACATGAACATGTTTATGTCTGTATCTTGCGCTCGTGTTCCATGTGTTTACTTGCTTATTGTGCTTGTTTGACTCTGGGCATCTGCACACCTGTAGCATCTGAATCAAGTTGTGGTTTGGCCTACGTGTTGGTCATGTTCTTGTTGCTCTGCAGCTCATCCAAACGTTATAGAAGGACCGCCACAAAATGCATCACTTTCCATGAACAACAAAACATTAAAAAACAAACAAAAACAAAAACAACGCAACAACACAAAGTCGCTAAAACAAACAAACAAACAAAGAAAACATACCTCATGACATTCTCCAACCAGCAAATGAGCAGTTAAAAAAAACAAACCAGAAGAAAACAAAACAAAACAACAACAAAAACAACAACAAGCCCCCCCCCCAAAAAAAAGAGAGAAAAAAAAAGAAAAAATTGTTCAACAACAACAATAAACCACACACACACACACACACACACACACACACACACACACACACACACACACACACACACACACACACACAAAAAAACCCCCCAAAAAACAACCAACAACATCAAGGTATTGTCTTGTCGAGCATCCCATTCTTTGAACGGTGGGCACAAATGGGATACGAAACATCAGTATGTTGTCCCCCATGCATATGGGTTCAAAATAGGAACAAAAGCTGGGGTTTTATCGGGGGTATTTGCACGAAACCAAATTGAAATGACAAAGTTTAATAAGATTACGTGCGACATGATCTCATCAGATGAGATGTCCATCCGTACAGCTGTTCGCCTGTTGTCGGTGGGTGAGGGTCAGGGAAAGGTGAAATGCTCTTGCAAGACAGGATGTCTTAAAATCAGGTGCAAATGTTTCAAAAACAAAAGAGATTGCACCAGTGCATGTCATCCCCGTATTACTTGCAAGAATATTCCGCTATAGTTTCGATTGATGAGGTCAGAATTTAGTGGGGTTTTTTGTGGCAAAAGATAAACAGCGACATTGCATAGTTCCTGAAATTCACAATCTGCGATTCGTGTTCACCAGCAAGCCGAGATTACACCCTTTGCGCAGTTCATGTAATGAGCAGTTCTACTTTGCGTATTTCATGAACTGCGCAGCATCGTTGCACAGTTCATGAACTATGCAACAGCGTTGGACAGTTCATGAACTACGCAAAAAAATGCGCAGTACATGAACTACGCAGGTACACGTATATCGCGTAACATATACACAGTTACACACTCACCACCTGCCTTTTCTTCACAGCGGGCGATAACTCAGATTGACACAGACTCTATGTGGCCAGATCATGAATCGAACAGGTGTAGGCGTGATCATGGAGTACGGACACGACGTTCTCCTTCTGACTATCGGATGGCGAGAGAGCGGACAGGTGAACTGACTGAAGTAATCAATGATGAATAGTAAAGATGAACAATTACAGACTGAATCACCGTGTGTGTGTGTGTGTGTGTGTGTGTGTGTGTGTGTGTGTGTGTGTGTGTGTGTGTGTGTGTGGAGGGGGGGAAGGGGGGGGGGAATCGTGTGTGGTGAAAAGGGTAAATGCAGACAGATGCCTACAGATGTCTACGATCTCTCTCATACATACCCCTGTTTCACCATGTCTGTGGCTCATTTTCCTGCAGACTTGACATGGTTGACGTAGTCTGACTTTGTTCCGCACCATCGGTTGCCTTATGTACTTTTGGCCGAGTCTTGTGCTGATCTTCACACTAATCGCTGCCATACACGGTGCTGCGCTATCGGTAAGATCATCACACAGTTCGTAACTATCTTAATAATAATAATAATAATAATAGAGTATTGTATAGGCGCTTTGCCTCATTTTCATGAATCGGCTAAAAGCGCCGCGAACGGAACCCAACACGCACGCTCACGTGAATCAAACCCATTCTCTCAAACACTGGATATGAACACATTCCAATCACGTGATACAAATGGTCAGCTCAGCTGTTGAAGTTTCGGAATTTAGAACTGGATTCATTTTCAAATTTTGTGTACTGAACATTTCCAAAGCAGAGGAAGAGGAAGCCGGAGTACCCGAAGAGAACCGTCTGAGTGAACGGTGCCACGTGCGAGGAGGGACAATTCTTTGCCCAGAGTTGAACTGACCTGTCGCATTGGTGACGAAGTCGCTTAACCACTGGACGACCGACCGCTCCAATCTGGCATTCTCCCAGACTTTAAACTGGAACGAAAATGGACAATGTCGTATTTTTTTGTTCGAGTAAATCGACCTCAGGAGCATTGTTTTTGACGAACCCAAAGAACATTGTTTCCGATCAGGATATACTAGCTTCAGGTACGTCGCCACAGACCGCAATGTAATAATAATAATAATAATGAGTATTGTATAGGCGCTTTTCCCAATTTCATGAATCGGCTCAAAGCGCCGCGAACTGAACCCAACACGCACGCTCACGTGAATCACACGCATTCTCTCACACACTGGACATAACACATTACGATCACGTGGTGCGAAGGGTCAGCTCAGCTATTTTAAATTTCGGAATTTAGAATTGCATTTATTTTTCAAATTTTGTGGGCTGAACATTTCCAAAGCAGAGGGGGAGGAAGCCGGAGTACCCGAACATGTACAGTCGAACACGCTTTTAAGTCGAATGCCCAGGTGACACTGATATTTGTTCGTGTTATCCTCAGTTTGACCCCCCTCCGTGGGATGGCGTTGTGGCTGCAATTTGATTTAAATCGTGTGTTTATGTCTGTCCTTTGGCTTTGAGAGAGAGAGAGAGAGAGAGAGAGAGAGAGAGAGAGAGAGAGAGAGAGAGAGAGAGAGACTGTACTGTTCGCGAAAGTTTCTTTGATATGTTCCAGGCAACACCTGCTTCAGCAACAGCACCGGCGGCAACTCAACAACAAATGACGAATTTTGCTCGAGCTTTTACAGACTAAGACGCCTGGAACCAGCCTAGAAATCCAGAATAGCGGTTCCTGCACTACAGCTGTAATACAGCATGCTTTGATAAAATGAAACAAAGATGAAAGATGAGTAACTGGCAGACACAAACAGAAAACACGCAAACACATGAGTCATGGAAAGTTTGATTTATTCATTGCCAAACAATGCTGAACCGTTTGAATCTGTGCATTGCCCGCGGCGTAACAGGCCGATAGACACCACCAGTAAGCCACGGAGAATCCCACAAGTTATTTCCCCTTCTAGACTTCAGAAACACATCATTTATACCACTTGCCAGTGCAAACTTTCAGTGAGTTAACTATGAGTACTTTACGTCCGAAAATAGTAATGAAACAGAGAGCGAAAGTGTGAGTTATGACTTTACATAACCACAGACGTAAAGAGAGTACATAACCCACTCAGTGGTTTACCAGTTCACAAAACACACTCCATTTACGTCACCAATCAGAAAGTGCGTCATTTCAAACATGTGGAACTCACGGCCGGTGCACAGTTATTTTGCTCACTTTTGGGGGTGAAATTTTATTTTCCTTGGATCACGTAAAAAATGATCTCACAGAAAATTCTCTACGAAATATTTGCGAGTGCACTTTTGAATGTCAGTACATGGGCACATGCTCTGAATGATATTCTTCTTAACATCAACAATTTCAACTGCCCTACGCATCATTTCCTCACAAGTCAGTGCGCAGAATTTGGAGGGGGTACAAAAGTCACTAGTCACCCTACCAGAAACATAAAATGTCCCAGAAAATGTATGCGACTAGAGCAGTAGAGGTAAGAGTCTGAATGCTCGTGTAATAAACAGCTTACATGATTAGTTCTTGTGGTTTACGGCGAAAGCTAGGTAGGCTAGGTAGCTACAAAAACAATCGAACCATTTCGGGGTTAGTCTTTCGCCGTAAACCACTCGAACTGATCAAATATACGTAAAACACAGTGCGCCCATGATGTGATTGTATGGGAAAAGGAGCGATTTCAAGATAAAAAGAGATTGACAAAATGGTCTTTTTCCTCAAATGACTACACGTGCTTCCCTCGTTCTAATATCTGGCACAAAGTTTGTCAGGCCATGCCTTATGTTCTCATTATTGTGTTGTACTGAATTCTAGTGGCTCAGCCGTTTTGGTTGACGGGAGTGGGGTCGTCCATTGTTTTGTCTGTGAGACAATCAGTCAAATGATGAATCAGTCAATCAACCAACCAGTCAGTCAATCAGTCATTTGAGCGATCAAGCATTTGCATCGAAGCTACCCGGAGCACAGGTTGATCATTCACTTTTTTTATTTTTTATTTTTATCTTCCCCTCCTCGACTTAACTGTTCTGGACTGACATAACCGTCAGTGGTGATGACAATGATGATTGTTAATAACTGTGAGTTTCAGGTAATTTCACGAACAACAATAATATCAACACAACCTCAGCCGGTGGTTCTTACAACTATGTGGATGTGGCTTGACGAAGTTTTGCTGCGACGAGAACTGTCTTCGCGCGAACGTCCTTGATCTCACTGTGGGGCATCTGGATTGCCCCTTCCTGCTTCATCTCTGTCATCATCCGTATCCTGGAATGTATCAGATTGTGCATCCCCACCCTTCGGCGGAAGATTACGCCGTGACCTGTCCTCACCTTGACGCGCCGACTGGTTCGGTCGTTCACTTTTTGGGGCGAACCCCCCAACCACGCCTGGTGGTCTGGATTCAGCTGCTGACCGCTTGTCATAATGCGAAGGAAAGCCCAGGTGGTCGCGGGGAATAGGTTCGGTGATGCCGAGAGCGGAGAACTTAGAGTGTCCTACGTAGTTTGGTTCACGAAGTGGGTCGTTGTACCACGAGCTCAAACTCATGAGGTGAGCAGGCGAGGGGTCGGACAGGTCGCCGGGCTTGCGTTGGATTGTGGGATTACCAAGATCCCACTTCTTGTCGCCGGAATGAGCTACCGGCGCTTTTACGGTGACCCAGAATTGCGTCTGTGTGGGCTGTGCCTGACTCGAAGAGTTGTTCTGACTCGGAGGCTGAGCTGCTTGTGAAGTGGTGAGGTTCGCCTGTTGCCAGGAAGGAGCTACTGGCGATTCTACGGAGACCGACGATTGTGTCTGTGTGGGCTGTGCCTGACTTGAAGAGTTGTTCTGACTCGGAGGCTGAGCTGTTTGTGAAGTCGTGAGATTCGCCTGTTGCCAGGAAGGAGCTACCGGCGGTTCTACGGAGATCGACGATTGCGTCTGTGTGGGCTGTGCCTGACTTGAAGAGTTGTTCTGACTCGGAGGCTGAGCTGCTTGTGAAGTGGTGAGGTTCGCCTGTTGCCAGGAAGGAGCTACTGGCGATTCTACGGAGACCGACGATTGTGTCTGTGTGGGCTGTGCCTGACTTGAAGAGTTGTTCTGACTCGGAGGCTGAGCTGTTTGTGAAGTCGTGAGATTCGCCTGTTGCCAGGAAGGAGCTACCGGCGATTCTACGGAGATCGACGATTGCGTCTGTGTGGGCTGTGCCTGACTTGAAGAGTTGTTCTGACTCGGAGGCTGAGCTGTTTGTGAAGTCGTGAGGTTCGCCTGTTGCAAGGGAAGATGAAGGACAGGTATTAGTCCCGGGTTTCTTGAGTAGACCTCAGACATTATTACCGCTATTTCGGCATCGATGTCGTCAAGCTTGTATGCAGAGCACGTTTGCCCGTCGGGTAGAATTAGACGTATAGGGACGGCCGCTTGAGTATCGGGAACCTGGTGTGGTTGATTCCTACGTGAAGGGGCGGCGCTTCCACCAGCATGTGATGGTCTAGGTCGTATAGGTGCCACAGACGGACATGCAGCTTGAGCGGCGGGAACCTGGTGTGGTTCATTCCTAAGTGAAGGGGCGGTGCTTCCACCAGCATGTGATGGTCTAGGTCGTATAGGTGCCACAGACGGACATGCAGCTTGAGCGGCGGGAACCTGGTGTGGTTCATTCCTAAGTGAAGGGGCGGTGCTTCCACCAGCATGTGATGGTCTAGGTCGTATAAGTACCACAGACGGACGTGCCCCATGAGCAGCGGGAACCTGTTGTGGTTCATTCCTAAGTGAAGGGGCGGCGCTTCCACCAGCATGTGATGGTCTAGGTCGTATAGGTGCCACAGACGGACATGCAGCTTGGGCGGCGGGAACCTGGTGTGGTTCATTCCTAAGTGAAGGGGCGGTGCTTCCACCAGCATGTGATGGTCTAGGTCGTATAGGTGCCACAGACGGACGTGCCCCTTGAGCAGCGGGAACCTGGTGTGTTTGATTCCTAAGTGAAGGGGCGGCGCTTCCACCAGCATATAATGGTCTAGGTCGTATAAGTACCACAGACAGACATGCAGGTTGAGCAGCGGGAATCTGGTGTGTTTGATTCCTACCTGAAGGGGCGGCGCTTCCACCAGCAGATGATGCTGTAGCAGGTCGCATAGGTACCACAGACGGACGTGCAGCTTGAGCAGCGGGAACCTGGTGTGTTTGTTTCCTACGTGAAGGGGCGGCGTTTCCACCAGAAGAGGCTCTATCAGATACCACAGATGAATCTGTCGCATTCATCGCCGGCATATTTTCCGAAACATACGAACCAGAATCTGAACTGGCTGTGGGCGGAACTTGATGGCAGTGTCCTAACAGCTGCGGGTCATGCGTCGCTGGATTTTGCGGACTACTGGAGTGCGAAGCGCTGACCTGACCAGCCAGGTCCCGGGGTTGGGACTGGCCGTTGCGGGCGCAGGGAACTGCCCACGGATAGTAAATAGGCATTGAAGAGGCTGTTGGTGACGTGCTTGGGCAGGGTGTCTGAGACCAGTTGATCTGAGCCAACTCTTCGTCTTCCGTCTGCAAAATAATTGGAATAAATGTGATGTGTGCGTAACCATGCAGGCGTAAGGACACAAATTGAACGTGGAGTCATGTTTGTATTTGGAGTGTTTAGCGAGTGTGCTTGCTTGTAATGCTTTTTGCTGTCACGAAAAAGGTGATTTTCTAATTTTTGTACTTGGTAGCCTGAGGTGCATGCCAGGTTGCCCGCAGCAAGAGGCAAGCTGTCAGTGAAGGTGGAACTTTTTGCGCTGGAGAGCGGCAAGAACGACGCGAGCGGATTTGGACCAAGCGGCTTTCTGGCCCAAACAGAAAATAGACTGGCATTACTCCAGGGAAGCCTGAGCAGAAAGGAGACATTTAAATTTATTTGAAACTCCTGTCAGGTGCGTGCCCTTGAGGGGAGCCGGGGTGGTCGAATGGTAGAGCGTTGGACTTCTATTGCTCGGATCGTGAGTTCGATCCCGGCTGGGGCCAAATATTTGTGCTGGCTTTTTCATCGTTGCCCCGTCTTTGATATCACCCGTATGTGGTGGAAAAGGACGTTAAACCCCCAAACACCCACCCACCCCGCGTGCCCTTGAATGGTCTGTGCACGATAAGTTTTGTTTGTAGATTGGAGCATTTTTAGGGGTGACTAATGACTATGATGCCTGAGGCTGATAGCGAATATACAGGCATTTTAAGACCTCGTGCAATTGTTTTCTTTGGCCTGCAACGAGTCCTTCCTGGTTACAACGACGTGCGATGATTGCAAAAATCTTATTGAAAGCAGAAGTCGAATGAGTGTCGTGATGTACCATATGATGATGAAAACCGGGGTATCGTTATCGAAATTGCGAATTCGGCACACCTAATGACCGAGTTAAGTGGAATACAGTCACAGGAATGGTGCTTACCAAGGGAATATACTTAGGCCATGTGCATACAAACATGATCACTTGAACATAACGATTAATTGAAAACACCCTCAACTAAACTCAAATACAACGGTCAAGACTAAGACACCAGGCCAACGTTCATTGCTCTGTCGTGGTCCACTTATGTGGAACAGTCTGCCTTTTCACGTTGGCCATGCTGAGTCGGCTGACTCATTCAAAACAGAGAGACAGAGAAGCGGAACACACAAGCTGAAGTCAGTTTTAGTACAGTAAATGTAGTGCCAGCACACAGCAGCAGCAAGATAACGACAACAGCAACGACAGCAAAAATCCCGTACACCACTGCCACCACCACCTAAACAACAATACAAGAAGAGGCAGAGAGAGAGAGAGAGAGAGAGGTGGGCGGGTGTTTGAGAGTTTAACGTCCTTTTCCACCACATATGGGTGTTGCCAAAGACGGGGCAACGAGAAAAAGGCCAGCGCAAAAATTTGCCCCCAGCCGCGGATTCGAACTCATGACCCGAGCATCGAAAGGCCAACGCTCTACCATTCAGCTGGCCTGGCACCCCGAGAGAGAGAGAGAGAGGGGGGGGGGGGCGATTTGTAGGGCGAGGCAGAAACTTTCATGCTCACGGCGTATTTAGGGAGGGCGGGGAGGGGTGGGGGTGGAGGGGGGGGGGGTCGTTTTTTAACAAGACTGAACTGAGAGAAGAGATGCCGCTTGAGGTTGCATCAATAGCAGCAAGCGGGACGTCACACCGCCATCTGTCTTTGATAGCAGACGCCCGCAAAACAGTCGAGTCACTGATATTACAGTACTTACACTACTTGTACTTGAAGAGTCTCGCTGGATCCGCTTCGCGGCTGACGCTTTTCGTTTCCGCGCACCTCTCTTTTCCTGATCCATTGTTAAACAATACGCCCGGTACCTTGAGAAACACTGTATTGGCGGGTGGACTCAAGCAAAACCGGCTATGCACTCGGTTGTCTCTGGCTAAAATAAAACAAACCAACCAACCCCAACCTTTCAACACTGATCGAGGGGCGTCTGATGTGAGTTGTGTTCACGTGCACGTTAAGGAGGGGGAGATGCAAAGAAGGGACACATTTCGCGGGTGCACACTGTCGGTATCGCGGACTGGGCTATGTATTTTCCACTACGGGGAGACTGTTTCTGAACTCCCGTACATTAAACACGGATGCGCAGCGGTAGTGGCGTGAATACGGAGGATGGTCACGGTCTCCCTGTGGGGGTGTTCATATCTTGTTGCATAAAAAAAGTAACGCGTGCTCTTGATATACATGTGCACGGGCTATATTCCGTTCAGTCTTGTAACCCGTGCATTTTGCCTTTGGGACTCCGCTGGCCATGCGTGAGGATGTGTGAAAGGAGGAATGGCGGAGGGGGAGGGGGAGGGGGCGGGGTTGCGAGTTTAACGTCTTTTTCCATCATGCATGGTTGATAGCAAAGACGGGAGAAACGAGAAAAAGGCCAGCGCAGATGTTTGGCCCCAGCCGGGATTCGAACTCACGACCCGAGCATTGCTAAGTCCAACGCTCTGCCATTAGACTATGCCGGCTTCCCATTTGGGCTTCGGCCGAGTGTCGTATCTATATGTCACAAATAATAACCACCACAAAATGTGCAGCAAAGTTTTATTTCGTCAAACATATAAAGGGTTCCACGAAACACATTTTATTTTCACTCTTTTCATTTGTTGTAACTCTTTAACTGTTAAAGTTCGGAAGAATTATTTTCGACTCTGGGTTTGTTTTTGTTTTTGTTCTGCTATAGAAAGTTGATTCGGGATATGGGCAATTGAATAACTAAGTATTCACAACGTTGTCAGTGTGTGAATGGTGCGCCACTCTGGGTTGGTGAACTGAACCGCGAGAGAGACTGCTGCTGTTGAATACAGCTTATGCCTTCAGCCGAAGCATCAGTTGTTCCTGGCTCTCTGCCTCTCCGCTCTGGCGGCCTGCCTCTGCAGCAAGCGCTGCTGTTGCCTCTCGTACCTGGCTGCCTGCCTTTCCAGCACTCGCTGCTGTTTTCTCTGGTATCTCTCCTCTGCCCTGGCTGCCTGCCTGTCTAGCTTGCGCTGTTGCTTCTCATCAACCAGCTGCACCCCGGCCTGAACCAGGGATTCGTCACCACTGTCAGACGCTGAAACAGAGGAAACAAAGGACTTTCGTCATCTTGTTCGAGGTCACCAGTGATAACAACGACATTAGAGACATATTGATGCGACACCAGAGAGAGAGAGAGAGAGAGAGAGAGAGAGAGAGAGAGAGAGAGAGAGAGAGAGAGAGAGAGAGAAATTGCAATAACTTTTTTTTTGAAAACTTTGGTCTTGTGACCAATTTTCTAACTTGCCGTTTAAAAAAACAACAACAACAACAACAACAAAAAACCGTTCGAATATACTTAAAAGTGGAACATGAAACTTTAAAAACACACACACACACACACACACACACACACACACACACACACACACACACACACACACACATACACATACACACACACACACACACACACACACACACACACACACACACACACACATACACACACACACACACACACACACACACACACACACACATACACACACACACACACACACACACACACACACACACACACACACACACACACACACAAATTCCCGCAAGTTTGTAGCTGTATCTATTTTTTTATCATTATCGCTTATTTGTTGGCTAACAGATATTTGAAGCGGTTTCAGCGGTTGTGGCGTAAATGCATCAGCACGGAGAATGATCACGCACCCGCGCAAAGTGATCATATTTTAACCGTCGAAAGTACAAAAAAAAAAAAAGCCCGTAAGGTAGAGAAGGCCGCTAGATCATGTACCTACCTATCTGGTCGTCACAGTTGGCGCCGTTGTAGCCCGATGGGCAGACACAGATGTAGCTCGTCCCGTGGTGATAGCAGGAACTCCCATTCCGACACGGGTTGCTTAGGCAGGGATCTGTCACACACACACACACACACACACACACACACACACACACACACACACACACACACACACACACACACATCTAACGTCCGTTTATGTGGGTTTTTTTCTGTTGAAACGACGCAGTTCCTGTGTGGTTTAAACAGGTTTATTGCAATACTGACAAGTCGTTCAAGTAAACAGATAGTGAGCATAATCAAGCGGCACCGCTTATGTTAATGCTCAGTGGGAAAAAGTATATATATATTGACAGCATTGAAATGGCAAACTAGACTGGTAAGTAATTATGATAGATTAAAACTACAGAAGAGAGAGAGAGAGAGGGGGGGGGGGTCCATGTGCACTCACAAGAATAAAAAAAAACAACCCTCCACTAGGTTGCGCTAGACTCTGTCAAGGAGGAAACTAACTAACTAAAAACAAAAACAGAAAACCTAAAAACGTGCTACACGAGCTATAAAGTAACGAGTTCCTGTTTTGTTTTCTGCAGTCCCCCCTAGAAATTCTTCCCGCCCCAGTACCATAACATAATACACAGGTCTACATCCACATGTTAGCAATCTTGAAATGATACATGGGCCTCAGTCATGGCTAACCCACGAGTGATCGGGAAGTCCCGATTACAGGAGATGAGGCATTTTGACTACAGGGGTCTAAGAGCTGATCAGATCCATTGTGCCTGTGTCCTTTTCCCAAATGACGGGGTAGGAAACCTTTAAGGGGTTGAACTCACCGGACAGATCCTGGCAGTTGGAACCGGTGAAGTTGCTGGTGCAAACACACAGGTACTGAGAAGGGTGAGCCTCACTCTCATAACACGTGCCTCCGTTCAAGCAAGGGTTGCGCTGGCACGGGTCCCCTGTAGGACGGACGTTGAAAGTTGTCAATTTGTAAGGGAAGCGGGGATAGCCGAATGGTACAGCGTTGGACTCTCAATGCTCGAGGCGTGAGTTCGATTCCCGCCTGGAGCCAGCTATTTGTGCTGGGCCTTTTTCTCGTTGCCCCGAAATGATATCGCCGTTAGAGGGTGGAAAAGGAAGTTAAACTCCCAAACACCCACACCCACCCTCTCAATAATTTGTAAAGTGGGACAAAGCTTATAAAGGACATTCGCCACGAAACTGACTGGGAGAAAGCATAGAGAGCAGTAACACAGTCAAGACCCACGCAGACCTCGTTAGCATCATTATCATTACTATCATGCATTATCATCCTCATCCCATCACCATGGACGGAAAACTGCGCACCTCAAAACCCTCCGTAAAGGCAGATGTGATCGGCAAGCACAATAATGTATACAAGTTTACTAATGTGTTGCTTGTTTGACATTGCCAGTGTGAGCCAAGAGACTGATTTTCATTCTGTATTCACTCGTACAGTACTAGAAGTTTTTTTTTTTGGTGTAAATGTTACGATATTCAGTAATGTTATTGTCATCGACGACATCGCAAAGATACCATTTAAGCTTGCCGCGAAGCAATGAAGCAGGAAAGAAATAGCAACAGAACAAAGAAACTCATCTACATATTAGGGTGTGTGTTAACATTTTGAGAGACTTTCTGCTTGAGGTCTCACCAGAGGGGGTAGTCCCGTTGTGGTGGTGAGTTGTCCCGTTGTGGTGAATTGTCGTCCAGTTGTGGTGAGGGGTTGTCCAGTTGACGTGGTGAGTTGTCCAGTTGTGGTGGTGAGTCGTCCAGTTCTGGTGAGGGGTGGTCCAGTTCTGGTGAGGGGTTGTCCAGTTCTGGTGAGGGGTTGTCCAGTTGTGGTGAGGGGTTGTCCAGTTCTGGTGGTGAGTCGTCCAGTTCTGGTGAGGGGTTGTCCAGTTCTGGTGAGGGGTTGTCCAGTTCTGGTGATGGGTGGTCCAGTTCTGGTGGTGAGTCGTCCAGTTCTGGTGAGGGGTTGTCCAGTTCTGGTGAGGGGTTGTCCAGTTCTGGTGATGGGTGGTCCAGTTCTGGTGGTGAGTCGTCCAGTTCTGGTGAGGGGTTGTCCAGTTCTGGTGCTGTGTGGTCCAGTTGTGGTGAGCTGTCGTCCAGTTGTGGTGCTGTGTGGTAAAGTTGTAGTAGTGAGGGACCGTGAAGTTCAAGGGTGCAGCAGTAGTCAGATAGGGGTGGCTCCAGTTACCAGAGCCTGCGGTGAAATTCTGCTGGGGAGATGTGGAGCTGAAGTTTCCGAAACTCTGAGCTGTCAGTGAGAAATCAAGACAAAAGAACACCGTTTACCCTCTGCTTATGAAAAGAAGACTGCTAAATCTGGAAACAACAACAACAACGACAACAAGACAAACTGAAATGTGTTTCATGGCTCAGTCGTGAAGCTGAAGTTTCCGAAACTTTGAGCTGTCAGTCAGACATCAGAACAAACAAACAAACAAACAAACAAACTCAAACTCAATGACGACAAATCAGAAGCCCTGCTCTGTGGTACTAAGCCCAGCCGCTCTAAACTTCAGATCAGCTCTGTCCACGTGGGTGACGCCGAAATACCCCTGTCTGAGTCAGTGAGGGATCTGGGTCTCATCATTGACAGTGAGCTATCCATGATCAGTCATGTCAGTGCAACAGTGAAGACCTGCTTCTATCATCTCCGACTGCTAGGGAAACTTCGCCCATACATCAACAGACAGACGGCCAACGCTATTGCAGTCTCAATGGTTCACTCACGCTTGGACTACTGCAACTCCACTCTGTATGGCCTCCCGGATTGTCAGCTGAAGCGCTTGCAACATGTACAAAATGTTGCCGCCCGAATTGTGACTCTGTCAAAAAAATCAGACCACATCACTCCCATCCTGAAAGAACTGCACTGGCTGCCTGTCAAACTTCGAATTGACCACAAACTTCTGTCCCTTGTGTTCTCCTGTGTCCATGGAAAGTCCCCACAGTATCTCTCTGAGCTCATCCCTTCATATACGCCATCCCGTACTCTTCGTTCCTCATCTCAGTCCCGCCTGTCCATTCCTGGGTTTCACGATAACACCACCAAGAAGCGCTTTGGAGCTCGCTCCTTCAAGTGCTCTGCTCCTGCTCTGTGGAACGCTCTGCCACCTTCCCTGAAATCCAGCACCTCCACCGAATCCTTCAGGAGCCACCTGAAGACCTATCTCTTCTCAAAGTTCTGATGCGGACTCCACCCCCCCCCCCACCCCCCTGCAGACTCCACCCCCTTCGCCTGTTTTTTTGTTTTTTTGTTTGTTTTGTTAACACTTGTCCCCCCCCCCCACCCCGCGCTACGAGCATGCTGGGCATGGAGTTTTTCAGCGCGTTACAAGACACCATCATCATCATCATCATCACAAAACAACACAGTTAACCCTCTGCTTATGAAAAGAAGTCTGCTGAATGTGGAAACAACAACAACAACAACAACAACAACAAGACAAATTGAATTGTATGTTAGCAAGGTCCTTCTGTGACAACATTACCAAGAACACGGAAACAACAATTGATCCGTTTGATATGCTAGGATTAAATTCATTGTTATTGTAAACTAGTCTCTCGGAACCACAATACCGTTTCCGAACGAAACGAAGAGAGCTCCAGCGACCAGACCGATAACGAGCAAAGTCCCAACTTGTGCCATGGCTAGAAGCAAAGATGTACCATCGAGAAGACTCGGAAAAGAAATCCTCCAAAACTTTATATACAAGTCATCTCCCCGTTAATGCTGGTCTTCTCTAAGATGGATTTCTAAGGAGGCGTTCACGAAATGCAGTCTAGTATGTGGGTGTTCACACGTTTGCACGATCGCTAGTTCTGTATTTGCGCAACTGGACGGGACTCGACATACTACCCAAACACCTTATGCGTCTGAACATGTTTATGTCTATATCTTGGGCTCGTGTTCCATGTATTTACTGGCTAAGTGTGCTTGTTTGACTCTGGGCGTATGCACACCTGTAGCATCTGAATCAAGTTGTGTTTTGAACTACATCTTGGTCATGTTCTTGTTGCTCTGCAGCTCAGCCAAACATGATAGAAGGACAAAATGTGGATGTGGCGACAAAATACACCACTTTCCCCTCAACAACAACAACAAATTATGACATTCTCCAACCAGCAAATGATCAGTTCAAAAAGCAAAACAGAACAAAACAAGAAAACAAAGCAAAAAACAACAAAAAACAACAAAACCCACAAAAACATGTTCACCACCACCAACAACAACAGCAGCAGCAGCAACAACAACAACAACAATAACAACAACAATAACAACAACAACAACACACACACACACACACACACACACACACACACACACACACACACACACACGCGCGCGCGCGCGCACGCACGCAAACACACAGCACGCACAACGAAAAAACAACAACCAACAACAACCAAGAACACCAAAGTATTCTATTCATACCCTCTTGTCGATCATCCCATTCTTTGAACGGTGGGCACAAATGGGATACGAAACATTAGTTGTCCCCCATGCATATGTATACACACTCACCACCTGCCTTTTCTCCACAGCGGGGCGATAACACAAATTGACACAGACTCCATGTGGTCAGATCATGAATCGAACAGATGTAGGCGTGATCATGGAGTACGGACACGACGTTCTCCTTCTGACTATCGCATGGCGAGAGAGCGGACAGGTGAACTGACTGAAGTAATCAATGATGAATAGTAAAGATGCACAATCACAGACTGAATCACCGTGTGTGTGTGTGTGTGTGTGTGTGTGTGTGTGTGTGTGTGTGCTGAAAAGGGTGGGTGCAGACAGATGCCTACAGATGTCTACGATCTCTCTGATATAACCCCTGTTTCACCCTGTCTGTGTTTCATTTTCCTACAGACTTGACTCGGTTGCAGTGGTCTGACTCTGTTCCACGCCATGGGTTGCCGGATGTACTTTTGCCTGAGTCTTGTGCTGATCTTCACGCTAATCGCAGCCATACAGGGTGCTGCTCTATCGGTGAGATAATCATAATCACGTGGTTAGTAACTATCTTCCGCTCTTTCAGCCAGTGACTTCAAATTGGAACGACATGGACAAAGTTTTGTGTTCGAGTAAATCGACCTCAGGTGTACTGTTTTTGACGTACCCAGGGAACATTGTTTCCTGTCACGATGTACTAGCTTCGGGTAGGTCGCCACAGATCACAATGTACAGTCGAACACGCTTAAGTCGAATGCGCGGGTAAAACTGATTTTTGTTCAACTTGTGAGAAGTTTGACCCCTCCGTCGGTGGGACGGCGTTGTGGCTGCTGCTAAAAATCTGCAAGTTGATTTAAATCGTGTGTTAATGTCTGTCCCGTGGCTTTGATTGATGTTTCTTTCTTGTACAGGATCATGCTGAACTCGATAGAGAGAGACGAAGCAGTAAGTGAACCTAGTGTTTTTTGTCGGTGTTAATGAGGCGTAGTGAAGTGTGTGTGTGTGTGTGTGTGTGTGTGTGTGTGTGTGTGTGTGTGTGTGTGTGTGTGTGTGTGAGAGAGAGAGAGAGAGAGAGCACCCTATACGAATGTTTGATCTGTTCCAGGCAACACCAGCTTCAGCAACAGCACCGGCGGAAACTCAACAACAAATGGTGAACTTTTCTGGAGCTTTTATCTTTTTACACTTACAAAACACGACACTTGAAACCAGAAGCGAAATCCAGAATAGCGGCTTCTATCAGTTACAGCATGCATTCACCGAATTCAGTTCAATTCAATGATACTTCATCCCTTGAACGATTGATAAAGTGAAATAACGATGAAGGATGAGTAACTGGCAGACAAAAAAGACATGAGTCATGGAACGTTTGATTTTTCAACAATGCTGAACCGTTAAACTTTGATTCTGTGCATTGTGAAACAGGTCGACAGACACGGCCAGTAAGCCATCGAGAATCATGCGAGTTAGGCTAGTTCCCTTGCTAGACTTCAGAAGGGGAAATAACTCATCGAAACACCCGGTATTCCTAATAGGCCTCCGGCTGGATCTGGATGCCTGTTCGTTTTGCAGGTACCAACCCTTGTTCGACCTCCCCATGTCAGAACGGAGGGTCCTGCTTCCCCAACGGTCAGGATGTCTTCTGCTTCTGCTCCGCTAATTTCACTGGCAGCAGGTGCCAGTACTACCGTAAGTACTAGTCTACGCACAGTTCTCAGCAGTTGACGACTCCACCGACTCGGCAAGTCTTGCCCGTTTACCCTGCCGTGTATTGGCAAAACACAGTACGCCCTTGATGCAGGGCCATAGTACCCGGGTCCGGCGGTCCGGCGAGCGCCGGACCAATAATTCCGTAAAAGAGAGAGAGAGATAGAGAGGGGAGCGAAGAACATATTTCGTCACGTTTCGCCTGTTCTTCGTTTATCGTCCTTTTGAAACGACCTCATATATATTTTTTATTAACATGTTGCGCGACCATACTTTTTGTTCCTTCCATTTTGTATGCTGCTTCTATTATTTTGGCTCATTTTTTTCCTACAAGTGTCTTTGCAATGAACGATTGTCATTTGGGGCAGGAGTTGGGTATGGGAGGGCGTGTGGGTTGCCGCCGAACCAATCCTGAGGAGCCTGCTACGGCCCTGTGATGTCATTGTATGGGAAGAAGGGGCGATTTCAAGATGAAAGAGATTGACGAAATGGTCGTTTTGCTCAAATGACGTCAGTCAAACTTCACGTGTTTCCCTTGTCGTAGTATCTGGCACAAAGTTTGCCAGACCATGCCGTGTGTTGTGCTCATTATGCGGCTCAATTCTGGGCGCTCGACCATTTTGATTGACAAGAGTGGGGTTGTCCATCGTTTCGCCTGTCAATCAATCAATCAATCAATCAATCAATCAATTGAGCGAACAAGCATGTGCATCGAAGCTACCCGGAGCACAAGTTGATCACTCACTCTTTTTTTCCTCCTTGATATTGCACCGTTCTGATGGTGATGATAATGATGATGACAGTGGCGATTTTCAGGTAATTTCACGAACAACAACAATACCAGCAGCAACACTACCTCACCCGGTGGTTCCTACAACTACACCACAGGTAATTTTGCTATATTTCTCGAATTATAGGTATGGGATCTTTAACGTGAATTTTCTTGAAAATGCTGACGGAGATGATCTCGATGGAGGCCCGGGGGTTGGGGGGGGGGGGAGAGGGGGGAATGGCAGGGCGGGGTGGAGTGGGGGTAGGGGTCGTGGGGTCGTGGTGGGAATACTAAGGGACATTCAATGTCAGTTGGGTACACAGGTGACACTAAATCTTTTTCCTGTTTCACTTTCTTTTGGACGGCGGGTGGGGTGGGTGTTTGGGGGTTTAACGTCCTTTTCCACCACATAGGGTGATATCAAAGACGGGGCAACGATGAAAAAGCCAGCACAAATATATGGCCCCAGCCGGGATCGAACTCACGACCCGAGCATTAGAAGTCCAACGCTCTACCATTCGACCACCCCGGCACCCCTTCTTTTGGACGGCGTTAGCAATAGTGTGTGTGTGTGTGTGTGTGTGTGTGTGTGTGTGTGTGTGTGTGTGTGTGTGTGTGTGTGTGTGTGTGTGTGTGTGTGTGTGTTCCAGCCGCACCTAGCTTCAGCAACACGACAAGCGGCAACAGTACGACTAACAGTATGTCCATCTGTTTCACAATGTGTTTGTAGTTGGTATTTTGTTTACGTACATACTTCGTGTTATAAAAATTGGATCAGGAAGTTATGAGTGATATCCTCTGGAAGCCTGAGAAATTCAACAGAAAGATGAATCACTTGAAGATAACAGTTTCCGAATGTGAACATTACAAGGCAAGACGGCTTATTAACTCTACGGGATTTGGTAAAAGGACGTAAGCGCTGTTGATGACATAATTACTCAGGTACTGAGGGCAGATCTGTGTCGTGCAGGTACTAACCCGTGCTCCAACTCGACATGCCTGAACGGAGGGTCCTGCTTCCCCAGCGGTCAGGGTTTCTTCTGCTTCTGCTCAGCCAACTTCACTGGCAGCAGATGCCAGTACTACCGTGCGTGCACACACACACACACACACACACACACACACACACACACACACACACACACACACACACACACACACACGCGCGCGCGCGCGCACACACGCTGGCACGCACGCACGCACGCACGATAATATCAGTCGACCAACCGGTCAGTCAGTAACCCGCTCACTCATTCAGTCTGCCAGTGATTGAGTCAGTCGGTCCGTTCAGATCCGAGAAATGTAGAAGATCAGTTGAATAAGTGTCCGAGTCAGTCGTCATGGATTTTTGGCAAGGGAAATTTCTATGTCTCTGCCTCTCTGATAACTATGTTTTTTTGTTTTTTTTTAAAAAGGTAATGACACGTGGAACAACAACACCAGCGGTAACGCTACCACTAGCTCTCCACCAAGCGGCTCTTACAACTATACCTCAGGTAATCTGTGTGTGTGTGTGTGTGTGTGTGTGTGTGTGTGTGTGTGTGTGTGTGTGTGTGTGTGTGTGTGTGTGTGTGTGTGTGTGTGTGTGTGTGATCTGCAAATTAGGCTGTACTATATGATATCAATCCCAGAATGGCGCAAAGCATTGAAATAAAAAAGACAAAAGAAGACGAAACGAAAAGAAAACGTTAAGATATAAGGACCCCCCTTACCCCCCCCCCCCAAAAAAAAAACCAAAAAGCAACAACAACAACAAAAACAACGGGGTGGGGTGGGGGTGGTTGTTTGGGGTTTAACGTCCTTTTCCACCGCATACGGGTGATATCAAACGATATAACGATGAAAAAGCCAGCACAAATATTTGGCTCCAGCCGGGATACGAACTCACGACCCAGCATTAGAAGTCCAACGCTCTACTATTCGGCCACCCCGGCTCCCCACTAAAAAAAAAAAAAAAAACAACAACAACTGCAGCAACAGTAACAACAAACCCACAGACAAAGCCCCCCTCCCCTTCTCCTCCTTGCGCGCAAGTTTGTCCATTGTTTTCATGACAGTTAATTAGAAGTAGCTTAGCAGGACAGTTTGTAACGCAAACTTGAACAGCCACTGCCTAACAGCTTTATCCTGTAACAAAGTAACGTTTACTGATCACACACACACACACACACACACACACACACACACACACACACACACACACACACACACACACACACACACACACACATACACAACAAAACAAAAAACCTGAGACAAACAATAACAATAACAACAAAACACAGGCAAACACAAAACAACCAGAAAGGAATGTTCGGCTGTAAAAACGACATCACCCGTTCTGTAGAACACACAGACATAACAGCCTATTAAATATGTCGTATATTCACGTAGACTTTGTTTCATTGCTGATTGTTTAGGTAACGCGACGAACGGTAACAGCACGAGCGGAAACTTCACTAATTACGTCACGCCGTCCTATGGTTTCAACACCACGTCCGCAAGTACGCTCAAACCTCGGATACTGAAATGTTTTTGTTGATAAGTTGGTGTGTAGAGTTAAAATGCAGAAATGTTGGCATCTGAACTCTCCTTTTGTCAGTCTGACAGTCAGACAAGGCTGTTTGAAGAAACTTTTTTCACACAGCTGCGTGTGTCCATGACGATAGATCTTTACACGTGGAACAACAACACCAGCGGTAATGCTACCACTAGCTCTCCACCAAGCGGCTCTTACAACTACACCTCAGGTAATCTGCGTGCGTGCATGCGTACCCTATCTTTAGGGTAGCAACGTCTGCTAGTACTGCAGAAGCACCAGAATATTCTGGAGCAACCTTCAAGTGCTGGTTGGTCCCTCTTGGGTATCGCCACATGCTCACCTGATGAGGGTACCGTGGACCCGAAACCATGGTCGTGAGCGGCTAAAGTCAGCCTTTCACAATCATGACCTAGGTTGAACCAGGGACTTACATAGAATCTATGTAAGTCCCTGATTGAACCCACCATTATCCTCCTGGTGGAAGGTGAATGGGGGTCCTGTGACTGGTTAACCCCAGTTACGTGGCTAAGAGGTCGAGGTCGTACCCAAGAGCTATCATTGGCTTGGTTCCCGAGTGAGATACTCTTAGATCTGTTAGGTGTTTCAGTGGTAGTGGTAGGATGGTAGGTCCCCCTCCCTCCCCTTCCACAGTGGCTTGTAGTCAATGTAGGACAAGGCAAATTTGTCTAGTGACACACAAAGCACACATTTCTTAGATCTAGGTAGCGCCGCTCTCATCTTTACTCACTTCCCCCGATTTGAAATTGACCTGACTGAGCGCGTGTGTTTAAGTGTTTACTCATGCAGATCCGCGTGCACTGACTGCGCAGAATCTGGAACTCACTGCCTTCTGCCCTCCGTAATGTCCCCACACTGTCAGCCTTTAAATCACAGCTCAAAACGTACCTGTTCCGTCAGGCCTTTTCATAGATAACTGGGTCCCTCTGTCCTTGTTCATGTGTGTGTGTGTGTGTGTGTGTGTGTGTGTGTGTGGTGTGGTGTGTGTGTGTGTGCGCGCGCTCTGAGTCTGCTTTTCAGAGACGGGCGCCTTATAAATATGATGTATTATTATTATTATTAACTGTTCATAAGAAAATGTTTATGGTTTTGCCTCTGCAGGTAATACAACGTCAAACATCACTGCCCCCGCCGGAGGTATCAACAACGCTACGACGACGTTCTCTGGAGGTGAGCACCCACTGCTGTAGTTCTAACTCATAATAATAATGAGAAAAACAGACCGTTTTCTCATTTATTTATTTTTAAAAATGAATTTGATTCTGTGCAGGCAATATGACGTCAAACGCCACTGCCCCGAGCGGAGGCTCAACCAACGCCACAACGACAGCTTCTGGAGGTGAGCATTCACTGCTGGTGTTCAAGTTCAAGTAGTTTTATTCTACCTTCTAGGGGCATAGAATAGAAAAGAAATACAAACGGTACAACATGTGCAGTGCATCTTCTATACATACATACATACATACACACACATACATACATACATACATACATACATACACACATACACACACACACACACACACACACACACACACACACACACACACACACACACACACACACACACACACACACACACACACATACATACATACACACACACACACACACACACACACACACACACACACACACACACACACACACACACATACATACATACATACATACGTTCATACATACACATGCCTACATAATGCGCTGTTGATATGATGACAGAAAGAGACAGTTGTCTTAGTTTTAAATCAAACGTGGGACCGTTGAGTTGAGAGGTCTTTGTCCTTAGGGTACCCTAGACCTCCTCTGTGTGTGTGTGTGTGTGTGTGTGTGTGTGTGTGTGTGTGTGTGTGTGTGTGTGTGTGTGTGTGTGTGTGTGTGTGTGTGCAAGGGCAAGTCATAATTTCAATGACGATTTCTGTACGTGTTTTGCAGGATCCAGCTCTACCGGCGGTGGGGTAAACAGCGTCTTTGGTAAGATTCTTTAAAACGTTTTGTTCTCTAGACTACAATTTAAATGTTTCAGACGTTGTATTGCCGGTTAACTCGCGAACTGTAACATGTACAAAATCTGCATACGCACGCATGTGTGTAGTGTGTAGTTAGTTCATTTGTCTAGTTAACCTACTATCAGTGCAGTTAAGGCCTCAGCAACCTTTCCGTCGATGTCCTTTTCCGATTTTACTTTTCTTTTCATTATGTACTGTAAGGTTGTTTTTTTCTTTTTTTCCCTCCTTTTTTTTGGGGGGGGGGGGGAGGGAGGGGTTCATTACTATTTATTTATTTATTTAATTTTTTTTTTTTTTTTGGGGGGGGGGGGTGTTTTTGTATTGTAACTTATTATTTTTTTTGTAGCTTTTGTTTTGTCTTTGTATTGTTACATTGGTTTTTTGTTTTGTTCTATGTTCATGTGTCTTTTTTTGTCAAATATGCTATGAAAAAGGATAATAAAAAAAATCTGTATACTGGTATTTCGCTTTTTTGAGGAACTCTTCCGGCCTACCTCTCAAATTCCCTTACAGTCCACCAAACAGCACGCACTCTTCCTTCTTCATCTGAAAAAAACTATTGAACGTTCCCCGTCGAAACCTCAAAACTATTGGCGAGCGCGCGTTTAGCTTTGCTGCCCCATCACTCTGGAACGCACTACCTGCCGGCCTGAGAGACCAGTCGGACATAGATCGTTTCGGGTCTGACTTGAAAACGCATCTGTTCCGGTTGGCTTTCGACTAAGCCCACTTACCTCCTCCTGATTCAGCTGCTCTCTGTGTGTGTGTGTGTGTGTGTGTGTGTGCGTGCGTGCGTGCGTGTGTGTGTGTGTGTGTGTGTGTGTGTGTGTGTGTGTGTGTGTGTGTGTGTGTGTGTGTGTGTGTGTGTGTGCGCGCGCGCGTTTGCATATTTGTTGGTATGAGTGCGGGAGTACGCGCATTGAGTCACTTTGTGAGAAATTTTGCGCTATATAAGTACAATTCATCATCATTATTATTATGTTTCCTTCAGCTGTTGTTATTCTTGTTGATTTGATCCTCTTTTTTTTCTCTCGAAAACTGTGAAGTCTACAATAATATTGTGTCTACACATAATTCATCACGTGTATAGCGAAAGTATACAGCATCTGCTCACCACACTATTGCCATTAATAATGCAGGTTCTTTGTTCCCCGCCGGCGGTGCACAAGCCTCAGCAGAAAATATTGGTAAGTATGCTCAAGCCCTAACATTGCGCCAGCAGTGGCACAGTTTTCATCTTCATTGTGCGCGATATCACCATAGCAATTGATAGCTATGCAACTTTGTACAAAGCAGTAATGCCGTTACCCCCCCCCCCCCCTCTTCCCCAACGCTCCTCGCTCTCACTTCTGTCCTCTGGCTGGTATGCCGGGAATGTCGAACTGGAAGAACACTGGACTGTCAATTGTCAGGTCGCGAGTTCGATTCCTGGTGAAATGCCAGGACTTTGTGCCAGAGTTGAACTCGTTGTCCCGTCTTTTATGCGTTCGCTTCTGTGCAGGAAAAGGACGTCAAATTGCCAGTTCCTGTCATTCTAGACCCTTTCGGTGTATTAGTGTTTTGCAAGCCAACAGTCTTTCCGTGAAGTTTAAAAGCGGCGCTTTGTTAGGTTTGAGAATGCTTACAGTGCGTTAGATAATAATTATTGCTACCACTTGTGCATGTGTGTGTGTGTGGGGGGGGGGAGAAGTAAACATACGAGATGCCAATTTAGACAACAAAACAAAAGAAAACAAACATTAAGAGCCTTTCTTGTGACTGTGATTGTTTTAGGCCAAGCCTACCAGGCTGTGCTGAACCTGCTTCAGTTAATTCAGATGCTGGCGGCTCAGCAGCAGGGATGATTACTTCCGGTATCGTACGATCGGCCCTTTCCAGCCAATCAGCGCGCGCCACACCAGCACTTTCCTTGATGCGCTCGTTTGGAATCTAGACTAAGCAGTCTGCCTAGAGTGCTGACGTGACAATTAAACAATAACTGACCGAAAGCTTTCAGTAGAGCGAATGGATTTGTGAGTAGTCATTGCATTACATGTAAAAATATTCGTATTTACTGGAAATATAATTATACGCGATAGTTCGATTGCAAGTTCAGAACGACTCACGGGGTCCAGTTTCAGAGCAGCAGATGCCTTATGATCTGGGTATCTGGTACACACACCAGGTACTTGAGGCGGGCGCAACGTCCTCGGAGATATTTTAGTATAGTATAGTTGATCAGCAATGATGATTTGGCCGGCCTGGCCTGTGCGCTGGCTTGTTTGAAGTTCAAGTATGGTCACAACGTACAAGCTTGCAGCTGGTTCTAAAAAAGTTGGTCTTCTTGACCTTGTCTTTTTCAGTTTATACAGTATACGCCGGTTATAAGAAACTCGAGGGGGGTGAATTTTTTGGTTTCTTATATCCGAGTTTTCTTATATCTGAAAGTCGGATATAAGAAAGTATTTTGAAAAATATTTCTTATAACCGAGTTCAGTGAAAAAAAAGGTTTAAAACATTTCTTTTTTCTCAGTTCGTGTATGTTTTGCATTAAATTAAGAAATATCTGGTTTCTCTTAAAGACCTGCACAGAATATATATGTGTAGAGTTAATATACACCAGTGCGCTTGTGTCCTTCAATGTCAGATTTTTTTGTTTGAACAAGAAAATACTGTTTTTGCTTCCCAACTGTAGCGCTGGCGGTCATGTGGTAAGAAAAAAAAAAAACGAAAAAAAAAACACAACCAAACCAACCAACCAACCAACCAACCAACCAACCAACCAACCAAACAAACAAAAAAGAACTAAGGGGAGAGAGAGAGAGAGAGAATTCCCTTGTATTTATAGGATATATTAAAAGTGCATTATGTATCAACTTTTGATCTATAAAACACTCGTCCCATTAGAGAATGATATGCGATGCTTTCCGTGTCTAATTTGGCTGGAAAAAAGCTGCAAATTAGCTTTTTTTCTGTTGGGAGGGGGAAGGGGGATGGAGGAAAGATGGACCACGTATATTGTCAAAGAAAGGAATTGATCAACAGTTAGTCTAATACTGATATTTTTATTCTCCTTAACGCGAGCCCTGTAGACAGAGACAGACATACAGAGAGAGAGAGAGAGAGAGAGAGAGAGAGAGAGAGAGAGAGAGAGAGAGACTGAGCTCCCAATCAGGCAAAAAAAACAAAATAATAATAAAAACAACATATAACAATAGAACAACAAAAATGCATCTCGTATTTTTTCTTCTTGCCAACATTCAATTTTGCACGGAACACAATGGTAAAGAACCAATTCAAGAAAAGAAAATCATGCGCCATCATGTGCCTGTCCTAAGTGACGTCAGACCTGACATGTTTTCTTAGAATGAGTGAAATTTTCTTGGAAATGTACTTTCGGTTTCTTACAATGAGTGAAATTTTCTTGGAAATGTACTTTCGGTTTCTTATATCCGAGTTTTTGTATCAAGCGGGACAAGAAATTTGCTTTCCTAAAACCGAGTTTTCTTATAAGCGAGTTTCTTGTATCCGAGTTTTTGTAATACAGTCGAACCTGCCAAGGCGGTCACCTGTATAAGCCAAACCACTGTCTAACCTGGTCACCCCAGACGATCCCCTGACACACCAGCTGTTGACATGACACCCTGGATAACCCGGTCACCTGTCTAAGGTGGTCAGTTTGACCCAGTCCCTTGGGTGACCGCCTTACACAGATTTGACTGTACATAATAAAGAAGAGTTTGGCCGGGGGAAAAAAATTCGTTGGCAATAACCGAGTTTTCTTATATCCGAGTTGCTTATATCCGGCGTCCACTGTAGTCATATTTGGTATTTCAAAAAACAAACAAGCAGAAACACAAAAACATATCGTACAACAGTGACCATGTGAGAGAGAGAGAGGGAGGGAGAGGGGGGAGAGAGAGAGAGGGAGAGGGGAGAGAGAGAGAGAGAGAGAGAGAGGGAGGGAGGGGAGAGGAGAGGAGAGGAGAGAGAGAGAGAGAGAGAGAGAGAGAGAGAGAGAGAGAGAGAGAACAAAAACAAGAACAAGAACCTTTATCTTTATTTTACAACGGTAGACGTTACAGGCATATTCATGCCAATTTTAAAAATTGCCGTTGCTACACTACGTCAGCTAATACTACTGTTAAAAAACCCAAAAAAAACCCAAAAACAATAACAAAGAGAGAGAGAGAGAGAGAGAGAGGTCACGGTGTCGGGGTCAATATACGGCATGCAAATCCAGATAACGAAACAAAAAGTCCTTAATCATAGTTGAGCGTGTGGAGAATTCACGCGAACTGGCTTTTTAATCGTGTATCGCAGTTCTTAAAGTTTGATTGTATTTTGTATTTATCAGTAGAATTCTTTCAAGGCAGTGCTGAAGTGGCGAATACACAACAGACGACCGAAAAATTTCTGTAGAGTGTACTTTATTTTTCAGTAAACTGCACATATATAAACATTACATTCAACGTTTTGAGAAAACGACCGCCAGATGCGATTGTGAACCTGGTGGTGTTTGCATGTCTACAGACAAACCTGTTTGGGCCTTTATTTATGCACGCTATCTATCTATAACGCTGCATAAATATACCGCTTTGATAAGTACCGAGCAGATGCGACTCATGTGTGCATGCACAGTGTCACATATGCAAGGGTTACATTGAAAGTAGTGCACAATGCTTACGAGGTCACTTGCACTTTCTGTTGTATTATGTGAGTAGTAACTAGTAAACAGTCTTAGTTTACAAGTAAAATTACACTGGGATAACTTACAATACAGTTTTACTGTAGAATACTAAGTACCGGACATTCCTGAAAATTGCAGGTTTATTCACGGAAACGTAACAGGGTTATATGCCAAGGATACATGCTCGGGTCACATTGATTTTCAGAACAGACATACACAGAGTACACGTTAACAGTATTCTTTCGATAAAAGGGGTTAAGCGCCATAGATCTGGTAAGCACTTTAAGCTCGTGTCTTTGTATTGGTTGTATCTTTGGTCCTACTGCAGTAGCAGGACTGCTTCGTTGTGTGTGTGTGTGTGTGTGTGTGTGTGTGTGTGTGTGTGTGTGTGTGTGTGTGTGTATGTGTGTGTGTGTGTATGTGTGTGTGTGTGTGTCTGTATTTACCGGAGACCGGGGACACACACGGGCAAATTTTCCCACAAATCGGGGACACTCCGGAACCGGGGACGTCCCCGGTGTGTCAAAGTTCTATTTTTTAATTTTATCGTATTTCTTGACTAAAAATGATGTTACTAGTGAAATATGAGCAAAATCGGACAATGTCCCCGGTTTGATGGTAGAAATGCCACGGAGCGTGTGTATCCATACACAATTTTACCGGAGTATACACAGGCTGTGTATATGTCCCCGATATGTAGGTATGGAACTATTGACAATATCTGAACAACGGAATCATATTCTCGTACCTGAGTTACCTCAGCTCCATCTCCTGGTGTTATTTTGTCTTTGTGATTGTTTTAACGTGACAATAGACTGTGTTTCGCACGATATAAGCATGTAACTGCAAACCAGCGATACACACAGGAAACCGGGGACACACCTGGAAACCGGGGACACACGGAAACCGGGGACACACCCGGAAACCGGGGACATACCCGGAAACCGGGGACACACCTGGAGACCGGGAACACACCTGGAAACCGGGGACAGACAGAGAACGCTGGTTATCGGGAACTCAAAAAATACTCTGGAAAACGGTGTCACGTTGGAAACCTGGGATGCACTTAAAGCCCTGAATATCGTGGACAATTTAACATTACTTTGTTTTTGCTTGTAGAGATAACTGTGTAAATTCAGACTTTTTTCTTTTCTTTCTTATTTCTTTCTTTGGTGGTGGTGGTGGTGGGGGGGGGGGGGTGTCGTGGGGGATAATACGGCAACATTGGAATTACAATATCATGCAAAAAAAAAAAAAAAAAAAAGTCTGTAGATGCTGTCTGCTATTCCTATACAAATATATAAATTCATCTCTCTTTGCTGAAATAATACACAGAATACAAGAGACATGTATACCTTAAATAAACGAAATCAAGGATGCTTTGACGACAAGAGACAGTGATAAATGTCTGAATCCCCCCCCCCACCCCCACAAACGCGCGCACATATTTTGGAATAAATTCATTGATTTCTCCTTACACACAGCCCCTCCACCACCAACCCCTGTCTTTCTCTGTTTCTCATCAGAATTCTCTATCTCCTCACACTACCCCCTTCACCACCCCCCACCCACCCCCCGCGCCTTTTCAAAATATAATCCCTCTCTCTTTCTCTCTCACCAGAACATCCTCTCTCTCTCTCTCCACCCCTCCCCCTTTCATCCCCCATCCACCTCGCTCTCTCTGTCACTCATCAACAAACGCCTTCTCTCTCTCTTTCTAAACAGATCCCCCCCCCCCACCCCCTTCCCCTCCCATCTTTGATTTCACCAGTCGTGGAGTAGGAAGTGAAGGTCCTCAACTTGACAGGTGTTCAGCAGCACCAGCAGGGTGCTGCGAACAAAGCCCGCTAGGATGAAGACCAGGTGGGGGGAATCCAGTGAAGTCGGCCTTCAGAAGCGACCGTCAGATGTCACACTGGACCAAGGGTCAGCATACACCTGCTTACTGATCCCCCCCCCCCCCCCATCTCCCGGGAGATTTTAAGAGAGCAAAAAACAGGTGAATGGACCGATGGAGGCAGAAATAAGAGTAAAGAAAGAGCAAAAGGGGTGGGCAAGCTCAGCGAAATCAGCCCCGCCGCGTGAAGGCAAGCCTATGGGGCCACCAGTCGTGGAAGAGGACGCTGAACTCCCAAACACCTACCTACCAGTACCTCTCTATCTCTGTGCAAAATACCCTTCCCCTCTATTTCTCTTTTGTTGGAACATGCTGAACACACCATCTCTGCCTCCACCCACTCCCTGTCCACCCCCCCCCCTCCCCAGCCGCGAATTAGTCTGTGTGGCTTGCGCGGCTTTAAGCCCTAAAAACTCACTCACTCACTCACCCCCCCCCCCTCCCTTCTCGTTCTTGCTCACACACATCCCAACTCTACTACCCCTCCCCCTTTCTTTCCAACCAAATGAAGCTGATTCTGGCACAAACATTCACTCCATGTTTATATCCGGCGTAATGACCCTGATTCCGACATAGAGATTTATTCCATGTCTGTTTCCGGTGAAATGAAGCTAATTCCGGCACAGATATTCACTCCGTGTTGGTATCGTATTTCTCTGTTGTAAAAGCATCAGTCTCTCTTTGAAATTTCTAAAAACTACGGGTACTTCGTGTGCAGTAAAGCGTCTGCAGTAAAGCGTATGTGGCACATACTGGCAGATACCTTCTCACTCGGCCACGAGAAAGTCTTACGGAACTGTCACCAGAGCAATTACGAATGGCACTTACCTGTGAAATCTATCAGTAATAAAGTGACATTTTTCCCGTTTAGATACATGAGCAGATCCGGATGCAGACACGTATTATGCGTATTACAGTGTCCGATGACATGAAGCTGATTATGATGCTGACTAATGAAGCTGATTTCCATATAGTTCACTCCGTATTTGATGAAAATTAATAAGCTGATTCTGGTGATATTCCCACCATGTTTTTCTACTGCTGAATGAAGCCGATTCCACGCAAACATTTTATTGCGTGTAAATATCTAACTAAATGAAACTGATTCTGGTGATATTCCCACCATGTTTTTTCTACTGCTGAATGAAGCCGATTCCACACAAACATTTTATTGCGTGTAAATACCTAACTAAATGAAACTGATTCTGGTGCAGACACTCCTTGTTGGTATCCGTCTAAATGAAACCGATTCCACTGCAGACATGCCCTAGTCCGGTCTGTAAGGGAAAAACTCGTAACATGCCGCACAAAAGCACCGATTTTTTTCTGGTGAATATTTGGCACATTTAAACGAAATTTATCTGTGGCCCCTGCAGATTTAAGCTCCAGGTCGATGTCACGTTACATTTCCTCCATTTTTACAATGCGTCACCGACATGAACACTACACTACCTACAAAAACAAAATATAAAAACAAAAAAACAAAACAAAAAAAACTCTCTTTACAAGAAACTCTTTCTCAGGCTCAGGAAAATATCGGCCATCAAGATTAACAAGCCTCCCTATGATTAGCAATACTGACGTGGCTTACAGTCTTGCACAGTTTGTGTACAGAGCCTTAAAGATCTTAGCTCCCAACAAAAAGCTTTCAGAAGTGCGAACACATTTTACAATCACAGTCAACAAGCAAGCACAGTCAACTCTGTCACAGTTGCAGAGTTTTCAGTGTCCCTGAAACCCCAATAAAAGCCACGGGCAGCCTGATTTCACAGCTCAGTTTACGTTTTGACACTGAGCGAGAAAGATCGTGCAGCACTAAACATCCGCTAGACACTCTAGCACTGTGTCTCGCTCACTAACCAAGAGCCAAATAATGTCACAGCAAACTCGTGCTTTGGTTTTATAAGCATTCCCGAAGCGCTGAAAACTCTGCAACTGTTACAGAGTTGCTTGGATTATGCACTGTCGAAGGATTCGCATTTTATTTTTTAAACGCAATGTTTACAGCTTTTTGCTCAGATTGTAGAACTTTAAAGCAATGAGCATGTGCATTTAACAAAAACAAAAAAAAGAAGTTTGTCTCAGAAGTTTATAATCTTTATTTGGTTTCTCTCTCTCTGATAAGGAAAATAAACACAATGAAACGCGCACCCCCAGTGTCATTTTTAGGTTACCTCGTCTTTGATTCCACCCGTAGTTGGTGGAAATGGACGTTAAACCCTCAAACACCACCCACACTGAAACACTGTGCGCTTGAAAACGTCAGAAGCAATACAACCCCCGAATTTAGTCAGTACACAATTACTGCCCGATTCCACAGGTAATTATCAACTTGTACTGAACAGCGCCACGGCAGAAGTTGGCCAACTCACCTACCCTTCCTGTTTCTGTTTTTCAGTGGCCACAATGAAGAAAGTCATTTTAAAAAGAGGTTTCTGTCAGAAATGTCCGTTGACCGGCGTTACACCAAAAAAAAAAGGGGAACACAAAAATACGATGTATGGATACTGCTGTAAAATATCTAGTCAATGATAAATGCAGAATGAGGGACATTTGCAAATAGTGCTATTGTTTGCAACTGCAACTTCAAGGGAAGGGTTCACTAAACAGTGCACGTGAAGCATTGGAGTAACCAAGACGACATCCCCGCGTTAAATCAGTTTGGCATCACCTAAAGATTTCACAGGTAAGTGCCAACTGGCAACTTGTGTACTGAGCCACGCGCGCGGGAGAGCGAGTTGTGATGTGACGCTACAAGGTCCATTGGTGCTGCTTGATCAAGACTCAACAATTCAACCTTGCTTTGTGCAGCCGTCAGAGTGGACCTTTAGTCTCTTGCTCCAGTGACAGTACCGCGAGACTCTCACTGCTGAGTGAAAAGGCATCTGCCATGAACACTACCATTACGCTGTCTAAAACAGAAACAAAACACCTCTCTCTACAAGAAACCCTCTTTCTTCAGCCTCAGGGAAATCTCACCTGTCAAAATTATCAAGCCTCCTCCTGACTAGTAATACTGACGTGCTGTACAGTCTTGCAAAGTTTGTGTACGGAGCCTTAAAGCGACAGGCATGTCCATTCAACTAAGAAAACGTTTGTCTCCACTTTACCTTCATCTGGTTTGTACATGTACCTCTCTCTCTCTCTCTCTCTTGGGGAGCAGGGGTGGTCAAATGATAGTGTTGGACTTTCAATGTTCGGGTCGTGAGTTCGAATCCCGGCTGGGGCCAAATATTTGTGCTGGCCATTTTCTCGTTGCCCCGTGTTTGATATCACCCCTACGTGGTGGAAAAAGACGTAAAACTCCTAAACACCAATCCATCCTCTCTCTCTCTCTCTCTCTCTCCCGGCTGGGGCCAAATATTTGTGCTGGCTTTTTCTTTGATATCACTCTATGTGGTGAAAAAGGACATTAAACCCCAAACACCCCCCCATCCCCCCCCCCCCGCCCTCTCTCTCTCTCTCTGTGATAAGAAAAACGCACAATAAAAAAACACGCATTCCCTGTCATATTTAGGTTGCCTCGTCTTTGATTCCACCCGTAGGTGCGCTAAAAGGACGTAAAACTCCGATACATCCACCCACCTGCCCTCTCTCTCTCTCCCTCTCTGTGATTAGAAAAATACACAAGCAAAATAAAACATGCATCCCCTGTGTCATTTTTAGGTTGCCTCGTCTTTGGTTTCACCCGTACGTGGTGGAAAAGGACGTTAAGCCCCCCCCCCCCCCCCCCACACACACACACACTCACTCACACTTAACCACTGTGCCTGCGCCCCTCCTCTACCCATTTCTGTCTTTCAGTGATCACAATGAAGAAAGTCAGTTTTAAAAGAGATTTGTCAGAAATGTGCATGGATCGGCGTTACATGTGAAAAGGGGAACACAAAAATGCGCGGTATGGATATTCCTGTGGAGTAGTCAATATCAAACACAGAATGAGGGACAGCTGCAAACAGTGCTATTGTTTACAACTGCAGCTGCAAGGGAAAGGTTCACTAAAAGGTGCACGTGAAGCACTGGAATAACCCGTGGTATGGTAAAGTAGCTTGGCATCACCTAGAGATTTCACAGGTAAGTGCAAATTTGCAACTTGTGTACTGAACCACGAGCGCAAGAGAGTGAGGTGTGAGGTGAGGGGACACGGTCGATTGGTGCTGCTTGATCTGCAATCAACAATTCAACTTCGCTATGTGCAGCTGTCATAGTGGACCTTTAGTCTATTGCTCTGGTTCACCAAATTTGAAAATTCAACTCAGCTTTGAGAGAGAGACGGGTAGGGTGTTTGGGAGTTTTATTGTCATTTTCCATGGTTGATATCAAAGACGAGAGAGGGAGAGGGTGTCTATGACGATATTATGAGGAGACACATTGTATCACAACGGCGTTGATGAAGGTTGGGGCGGGGAGAGAAGACAGAGAGATAGACGGGGACAGAGCCCCCCCCCCCCCCCCCCCGCAAACACATGTGATCACAAAAAAAACTCAGTTGAAAGACGGCGAGAGTGAACAAGAAACATTCTATCGGAAATAAATTGTGCACTAATCAGTGCCACATGGAAAACAACACGAAAATACGCTTTATGGCATCCGTACGTGGTGGAAAAAGACGCTAAAGCCTCATACACCCACCCACTCACCCACCCAGCGCTGACTGTGTACGTGCAACGTCAGAACCAACTGGCCCCACCCCCCCCCCGAGTTCCGATAGCACGCAATCACTGCCAGATTCCACAGGTAAGCGTCAACTGCCAACTTATACCGGACCAGGCGCATGATGGCAGGAATTGTGGTGTGAGGCAAAACAGTACACTGGTGCTGACTAGTCAATTAGGCCTGGCTTTGACCTAAACACGCGCACTTCCCACCAGCCGGAGCTTCGTCCCTAATTTTTGAGGCGTGTACTTTTATGTATCCTGCGCGGCGACTTTGTGTTTATATTAGTCCGTGCGGCCACCTTCTTGTAGTTGGCAATGGGAAGATAATAGCATGTCCCCTTCCCCTGCCCCAACCCCCGATTAAAACGACATATCAAATCAAACCCTTCCAAGTAGTTTTGGGCTTGTACATCAATGGCGTTACACATACAACAAAAAACAAATCATATTTTGATTAAGCCTGCATTTTAATGTTGCCGCTTAGTGGGAGTATTGCACTTTGATTATACTCGTGTTTCTGCAACAAGAACCGCCTAGGGGTTGCTAGGGGTTAATATTGCCTGATTTTCGCACAGAGAGTCTAAGGAGAGTGTGTGTATTTGGGAGTTAACGTCCTTTTCCACAACGTATCGATAATATCAAAGACGAGAGAGAGAGATGGAGAGCATTTCTGCTACATTATGAGAAGTCACCTTTGATCACCCGACATGAATGACTGGGCGTGTGTGTGTGGGGGGGGGGGAGGGGTATTTGGGAGTTAACGTCCTTTTCCATTACGTATGGATAATACCAAAGACGAGCAAAGAGAGAGGGCGGGCGGGCGGGCCGGCTGGCGGACGGACAGACAGACAATGGGAAGATGATAGCATGTCTCCCTGCCCCAACCCCCCCCCCCCCCCCGATTTAAACTACATATTATCTTGTAGAGCAAAACAGGCTCAAAAACAGTATGTTTCCTTGTCCCCCCCCCCCCCCCCCCGCCATTTTTTTTTCTTCCATTTTCCGGCGCAAGTTTGGCAAGATGACATAGCATGAGGGGAAATAATATTCATCACATGTACAGACAGTTCGCTAAACGGCTCCCCACCAGCCCGAGCTTCGTCCCTAGCTTTTGAGGTGTGTATTTTTATGTATCCTGCGCGGCGACTTTGTGTTCAGATTAGTCCGTGCGGCCACCTTGGGAAGATAATAGCATACCCCCCTGCCCCAACCCCCCGATTTAAACGACATATCAATTCAAAACCTACCAAGTAATTTTGGGGTTGTACACCAGTGGCGTTACACATACAACAACAACAAACAAACAAAAAATCGTATTTTGATTGTGCCTGCATGGATTTTAATGTGATTATACTCGTGTTTGCTGCAGCAAGAACCTCCTAGGGGTTGCTTGGGGTTAATATTGCCTGATTTTCGCGTAGAGAGTCTAAAGAGAGAGAGTGTGTGTATTGGGAGTTTGCGTCCTTTTCCACCACGTATCGATAATACCAAAGACACGAGAGAGAGAGAGAGAGAGCGTTTAGGGGTAACGTTCCGTTTCCAACCACGTATCGATGATCTCAAAGGAGAGCGCGCGCGCGCGAGAGAGAGAGAGAGAGAGAGAGAGAGAGAGTGCGTTTAGGGGTAACGTCCTTTTCCACCACGTATCGATGATCTCAAAGGAGAGAGCGCGCGCGCGCGAGAGAGAGAGAGAGAGAGAGAGACAGACAGACAGACAATGGGAAGATGATAGCATGTCCCCCTGCCCCAACCCCCCGATTTAAACTACATATCAACTCAAAACCCTACCAAGTAATTTTGGGTTGTACACCAATGACGTTACACATACAACAACAAAAAAAATGTACATGTATTTTGATTAAGCCTGTATGGATTTTAATGTTGCTTAGTGGGAGTGTTGCACTTTGGTTATACTTGTGTTTGCTGCAGCAAGAACCGCCTAGGGGTTAATATTGTCGGATTTTCGCATACAAAGTCTAAAGAGAGAGAGAGTGTGTATTTGGAGTTAACGTCCTTTTCCACCACCTATCGATAATATCAAAGATGAGAGAGAGAGAGAGAGCGTTTCTGCTACATTATGACGAGTCACATTTGATCACCCGGCTCAAATGACTGGGTGTGTGTGTGTGGGGGGGGGGGGGGTATTTGGGAGTTAACGTCCTTTTCCACCACGTATGGATGATATCAAACACGAGCAAAGAGAGAGATAGAGGGAGGGAGAAAGGGACGGACAGACGGACAATGGGAAGATAATAGCATGTCCCCCTCCCCCTGTCCCAACCCCCCGATTTAAACGACATATCAACTCAAACCCTACCAAGTAATTTGGGGGTTGTGCTTCAATGGCGTTACACATTTAAAAAAATCATTTTTGATTTAAGGACTCACATTTGATCACCCGGCCGGCATGAATAACTGGGTGTGTGTGGGTGGGGGGTGGTGGTGGTGGTGGGGGGGGGGGGTACTTGGGAGTAAACGGTTCTACCATGTATGGATGATACCGAAGACGAGCAAGGGGGGGGGGGGGAGTGTGTGTGTGTGTGTGTTTAGGGGTTAACGTCCTTTTCCACCACGTATCGATGATATCAAAGGAGAGACAGACAGACAGACAGACAATGGGAAGATGATAGCATGTCCCCCTTCCCCAACCCCCCCGATTTAAACTACATATCAACTCAAACTCTATCAAATAATTTTGGGTTGTGCACCAATGGCGTTCACATTAAAAAATAATCATATTTGATTTAAGTCTGCATGGATTTTAATGTTGCTTAGTGGGGGTGTTGTACTTTGATTATACTCGTGATTGATGCATTAAGAACCGCCTAGGGTTTGCTAGGGGTTAATCTCCTCTGATTTAATGGCGGATTTGTCTTCTAACCCAACAGTTCGTTTTAATTTTTTCAAGGATTGTACAACTTGTAAATCGACTGAATATTATTATTCTTTATTTTTTTCTTCTGTTTTTCCATTCGATGCTTACTCTGTCCGAACTCCCCCCCCCCCCACCCCCCCCCACCCCCCCCCCCCCCATGTAGTATACCTTTGTATACGTTCATTCTATTCAGTAACTGAGTTTCTTGACCAACGAGCGTTTAATGTCTTCACTTTTACTTCCAGTATCAACATACCATTGCTAATTGCCAGAATAATGTTTTAATCACTACTTCCATCAGTAGCTTTTCCGTGTGGTCAATTGATAATTGTTTGTTAAATGATGAAATCTATGCAAATTAGTGTGTTTGTTTGTCGGGGGATGGCAGGAGGGAATCTGTAGTGTTGTAGACAGGAAATCTTTTAAAGGACAAAAAATAAACGCTCCCCAATAACCCTCCCTTAAATAAGGAAAAAAAGCATTCACACACACACAACAAAACAAACAAACAAAAACCCAAAACACACAACAAACAACAACAACAACAAAAAAAACCCGCTCTTCTCAAGAAATTCCCTTCTCAACCACTGGTAAATTTCCCCTGTCTCGTTCTTTCTTGTCAGCAGACTGCCACCTCTCCGTCTCGAGAAACTAACCTTTTTTTTTCCTTTTTTTTTTTTGGTAGCTCATCAAAGCAGTCCCTCTCTTTTTTCTCTCTGTGGCCAGAATAAAAATTTCTTTCTGTCTGGTGAAAGTGGTAAAAAGGCAAGACGCTCCTAGGCTAAAACACTTTTTTAAAGTACAGCTAACCCTCACAAAAAGCATGCACACAAAACAAACAAACAAATAAACAAACACCCAACACACACACACACACAAAACAAGAAACAACAACAACAACAAACGCTCTTCTCAAGAAATTCCCTTTCCTCAGCCACAGAAAAAATCTCCCCCGTCTTGTTCTTTCTTGTCAGCTGACTTCCCCCTCTCCCGCTAGAAAATCTTTTTTATTATTTTTTTTTAGCTCGTCAAAGCAGCACCCTCTCTCTTTCTCTCTGTCTGTGGCCAGAACAAAAGTCTCTTTCTCTCTGTTGAAAGTGGTAAAAAGGCAAGACGCTCCTAGGTTTAAACACTTTTTTTTTTATTACAGCAGTTATGTTTATTCTTTTGCAGCATATCGAACTTGTGAGAGACAAAAATATTTTCTGCCATTTCATTTGTTCCGTTTGACCTGGTAGAGAAGAACGGTTTAAACCGAAGCCAATCCCTCTCTTTTTGTATTCTTCAACAGTTTCTCTGAAAGTAACTATGAAATAGAGATACCAGTAGTTGAACAGAAGAGTCAGTACTGGTACCGCTACCGACTCTTGCTGCATCGTGCACCTAATTAAACCATCGGCATAACTCTCTCTCTCTCTCTCTCTCTCTTTCAGGACCCAATTCTCTCAGCATAGACGTACAATCCAAGATACCTATACACGTGCGAATTGACAGCCTGCATTGGTCGGCTGGTTTTGCTGACTGGTTTGCTGTTGAAGTTTCATTATCACTCGCCGAAAAAATGGAGACGGCTCACTGGGCGATGGCTTAGTGTTGTGTATTGTGTAGGCCTTGGCTCCGCCCAGCCCCACTTTGTCCAGCCCGATTACGTCATTCGGGGGGGGGGGGGCGGTCTACTGGAGAGAGAGAGAGAGGCAGAGACAGAGAGAGAAAGAGGGCTTTCTTTTGATGGAGCGTAGTGGTGGTGTTCATGGTAGATACCTTCTCACTCGGCCATGAGAAAGTCTCACATAGCTATCATCAGGGCAATAAAGTGATGGCCAAAACTGGCCGCTACACAAGCGAGGTTGACTTGTTGAGCGCAGACCAATCAGCACCAATGTGTCGCCTCACATCACAACTCGCGCAGTATCGCTATCCTACGCGAATGGCAATTGACACTTACCTGTGAAATCTATCAGCGATTGTAAACCAATTAAACTGCGGGGGTGAAGGGGTCGGGTGGGGGGGGGGAAGCTCTTTATCCCACTCTCTAGCTTCTGGAAACAGTTCTTGCAAGTCCGGCTAATCATTAGTATACATTGTTCAACAAAGCAAACCCCGTTCTCTATGCCCGTGTCAGTCACGATAGTACACAGAGTTAGATGGAAGGAGGTATACCTCCAGCATCATTACATCACTGTTAGTACAAAAAGCTGCTTTGCAAATTTTCAGTGCCACAACATTGTCATACTCAAATCAATTAATTTCACAAACGCACTAAGTTCCTTCCTAATCAGTATTGTTTTCCGCTTGACTTTCGTTTACTGTTTCCTTGCCGGCTGCGAAGCCGTGAAATCGAGTAGTTTCGGATAGCTCAGCTGATTTGAAATCATTTTACGGCTATCACTAAATATCAACATGTGCCGATTTTTTGCCGATTTGTGGACACAGACCTCGCAAATCTAACAAAAGATTCTCCAAACGGGAAGTCGTCTATTACTGAGATCATTTCTGCAGCGGCATGTGCCTGTGTCAGCAACTCAGCATAGCGATACTGGTTAGAACTCTGGAACAAGCAAATGATGGGAAAACGCATAGAAATGGTCACCAGTGTAATCGTTTCGCAGATGAACATGACTAAATGCTCAGACAACGAAACAAACATTTCACTTACATTCCTTACCAAAGAAGCCAAGGGGGACTGAAGGGCCCATTCCCCCACTGATTTCACATGGAGCGACGTCAGTAGTTTGCACCATACCGTTTTGTAGCTGTGCACCAAAGCTTAAGCTTGGTTTTACATCTCAACTTTACGCAAAAACTCGGCTTTGAGAACTAAGGTTAGTCAACAAGATAGGTTTAATAAACTGAGATGACACCTTTAGAGCAGTTTCGTACGTGCCAAAAGCACAAACAATGCGGCGATACATTTACTGTTCAACAACGAGCTTCGGCCTCAGGTCTGCTTCGTGCAAATGGCGCCTCATAGATTTAATTCTGTAAAGAAAGCTTGCACGGAGAGAAGCTTTTAACTGTTTCCGAAATATTGGTTTTAAACTTAAGTTTTCCGGGATGGAAATGAAAACAAAACTATTATAGGTGGGTTTTCGGTGCCAGTGCCGTAGGTGTAGTTTTTGGGAGGTGACAGAGAAGAAAGTTGTACCCCAAGGCCTTCGCCTTACACCCTCCGAAAAGCGGCCAGTGGTAGACTCCGACAACTTTACTCCGCTCTTCAAAAAACATCGTGTAGTGGCCGGAATAGGTGGGATGGAAAAACATTGGCAAATGTTTCTACTAATAGGGCTAAGTCATAACCCTCAACAAATGTTCTTACGTCATTTTCGTGGTCTCGCAAGGCCCTCGATATTATATGTGAGCACTGTTTAGCATTAACATAAATCGCACCAGAAGTTAAGTCAGTATAACACCACTATCGTTCGCGCTCGTGTCGTTGACACGGGCCAGGCCTGATCGTCTGTGTTTATTTCTACCAGCGCCGCTACCGCCTGCCGCCGACACGCCTGGCCGAACAGCGGGGGTTTTCTTACCCACTGGCCGAGGTGCGACGTCATGTCCCGTTTTAGCGCGGCGCTTCGCGGAGCCATCTTACAAGGGGGGATTGCCTGTGGCGGGTATCACGTCCTTCCTCCAAGCAGCCGGTAACTGTGTCTGGCCCACCCGGGCAGTAAAGTCCTCACGCCCACCTGTGCGCATGCGGTCTCCGCATGAGAGAGAGAGAGAGAGAGGAAGAGGGATATGTGGGTGGGTGTTTGGGGGTGTAACGTCCTTTTCCACCATGTAAGAGAGAGACAGGGAGGGCGTTCGGGAGTTTCAAGTAATTTTCCATGGGTGATACCATAGAAGAGAGAGAGAGAGAGAGTCTATGACGATATTATGAGGAGACACATTGTATCACACGGCGTTGATGAAGGTGGGGGGCCGGGAGAGAAGAAACAGAGAGGAACAGAGCCCCCCCCCCCTCCCCCACCCCAGAACTTGATCACAAAAAGTCAGTTAAAGGACGGCGGGAGTGAACAAGAAATATTCAATCGGAAATAAATTGTGCACCGATCAGTACCACGACGGAACACGAAAATACGCATTGTAGATGTAGACTTTCTAGTCAATGTTTATTGCAGAATTAAGGATGGCTACACGCACTGCTGTTGTATTCATATTGAAGTACATGTACGAGATGGCAATTGACACTTACTTGTGAACTGAAATCTATCGGTGATTGTAAAATAATTAAACTGCGGGGTGAAGGGGTCGGTGTGTGGGGAGGGGGGGGGGTCTGTATCCCACTCTCTCTTCCTTCAGGCCGCTTGATACAGTTTTTGAAACTGACTTTCTTCATTGTGATCACTGAATGACAGAAATGGGAAGGGAGGGGGGTAGGCCAACTCCCGCCGTCGCGCTGTTTAGTACAAGTTGATCTTGTTGATCTTAGATTTTCCTGAGGCTGAGAAATAGGTTTCTTGTAAAGAGAGTTGGGTGTGTTTTTTCATGTTGTTGACATTTTTTTTAAGGGAACGTAATGGTAGTGTTCATTTCTAACTCGGCCATATGAGACAGTCTCACTGGACCGTATCGTCTCACATCACAACTCGCTCTCCTGCGCACGTGGTTCACTCAGTACACAAGTTGCCTGTTGGCACTTACCTGTGAAATCTCTAGGTGATGCCAAACAACTTTAACACGGGAATGAGTTTTTCTGCCTTGTTATTTGTTCCGTTTCACCTGGTACAG